>JAVFBW010117354.1:0-15370 GCA_034783835.1 Mopalia ciliata
TGTGACTCGCTCATATACCTGATGGTCGAAAGGCGGACTCGAACCCGTTAACGGTAAATCGAAGCATGTTCAGCTCAGGAAGCGCACTCGCTACCACTAAGCCATGGCCGCGGACTATTAACAATTATAACCCATGTACACTACATATGGCTATGACTTTGGGCCGACTTCCCTAACTGCATGATTAATTATTAATGCTTTCTAGAATATAAAGATAAATACCCTTTATTCTCTAATATTCCGGACACTAGTATAATTATCGGACAGTCTCCTAGGGGTGAGGAAATAACTTAATGGACCTCTGTCTGTGTAAAACACATAAGCGTTTTCTCCCTTACACATCAAAGACAGTCAAAGATTTATTGGTTGATACGGAATGCACATGGATTGTTTTCTTGTTCAAGGGAAAGATAAAGGATATGATCAAAGCTGTGAGATCGGGAGAGAAAAGACATGTCAGTCAAACTCTGACCCGGAAGTCCTTCGCCCTGGCTAAAGATAACATGGGTAGAACGCCATTACACAATGCTGTATTATACAACCATAAAGAAGTGACGGAATACATAGCAGAGTCCTTCCCTTCAAGTCTTACAGCAAGAGATACAGTCAGTTATTCACTTATTTATTCCGTGTGTTACATAATAAAACATTAAAAGTAGAGAAAACTACAAACCTTGATCAGAAATTTTTTTAAAATTCAATTTTTTTTTCTCATTTCAATTTTATTTTAAACCTTAACTTATAGAGGGTTATGAAAACTTATTGATTGACATTTTATACAGGTGTGACCAGAGGTGCTGCCAACTTTTCCTAAATGTTGTATTTTATGTAAGTAGCCTTCTTGTCTCTGTCTCCTTGTAGTTAAACAGGACCCCTGTACATTACGCTGCTGGCTTGTCAGATGACCTCTACGACCTTTTGGTTCAACATGGAGGAAATATTACAACAATAGATGCTGTAAGTAGTCTACTTAATTTGAATGCATTTTTCTTTTTTGTTTTTACTTTAGAGCTGAAAATGTAACAAAGTAATAAACTAACAGTTCTTTAGAAAAAAAAAATTAAATTGCAAACTCTATTATGTTTGTATTTTTTGCTTCTCTTGAATAAATAAGATACATGTGTTATGAGTGTTTGAAATGAAGATTTCATCAACTTTGTAAAATTGTTTTATAGGCTGGATATTGGGTTTTTTTAAACCAACATTAGCTCACAGAGTTAAGTTTTTTGAATGCTGAATCTTATTTTGAAAATATCCGCCTCTTTATGGCTCGATTACAAAAAACCCTGAAATTGCTGACTTATAAAATTTGTAACTGTTTCATATTAAGATAGTTTGTTTTTTGGTTTCGAGTTGAATGTTGTACTCAAATTATTTCACTTATATGATGGTGGATTGTCTATTTCACACTGTGTCTGATACAGTAGGGTGGGACACTGGTAGAAAACCATGTAACCTCCACCCCCTTCCCCTCTGCAATTGCAGGAGCCACATCATCATGTACTAGGGGTCTACAGAAAGATTTAACCCTGTTAACTGTACATTTGTGAAGTAGGCCGAGCTAACCACTAACCCATTTCTGCTATACCATTTCTAAAAGACTACACTGCGATTTTGTATATACTTTGAGTATAGAGGAAAGTACATGTAACAAAGATCATGGTGAAATTGAATTATGAGAAGTTAAATAACATTTATTAATCATTTTTTTTAAATTCTGATGCAGAGGGGAAAAACACCTGCTGATTATAAAGAAGATAATGGGGAGATAACTGTGTTGAAAGAAGAGGCTCCTGGAATAGAAGTTACTGCCCCTGACAATAGTGAGGAGGAAGTTGACAAAGACAATAATGATGAAGAAAATGAAGCCGAAAAGAATAACAAGGATGAATTTTCAGAGAACAACGAAGCTATCAAAGACCCTGAAGAATCACAATCATAAATAACATCAATCCATCTCAAAAGGATAAAAAAACAAACTATGAAGATTTCAAAGAGGAAAGATTTAGAAAACTGAGTTATACGCAAAATTTATCCCCTATGACAAATATATATAAAAGGACTTTGGAGCAAGGAATTTAGAATTTAACTGATTGATTCACAAGTAAAAACAGATTTATCGTATTTATCTAAACCATTGGGTCTTGAATAGTGAAACCGCTACACTGATCACAGCTGTTCAGACCTATCTGAGGTGTCAAATAAAAACGACTACCTTGTTTCATTTGTATGTATAATTAGGGCTTAAGATTGTACTTAAAAATATATGACACAAATTGTCCACTTTAGACTAAAAACTGTGGAAAACCGAAAAGAACCGAGCAAAAATCATTAGGGTGAAATTGTATATTTTATAGTCTTAAGGCAGCTGCTACCGTATGCAAGTGGAGAACACGTTCTTTACAAACTTTTTTTGATAGATTTTTATATCAGATTTTAATATATAAAAGCATTTTTATTGATGTTTAACATTTTAATCTTTAAAAAAAAATGTTTTAACGATCAACACAAATCTTTCAGATGTGTACTCCTAATGTAAACTATACGAAGTGAAATGCTTTAGCTTGAGGACAAGACCCAAATATGCGCTGAACACTATGTTAGGAACAAATGTGAAGTTAGAACCAAAAGTTGTCTTAAAATGAACTCTTTGATAGTACATTATGATCTTTTCTTATACATTTTAAGACCATCTTGGCAGCCGAGTTTGTGATATGTTGATATCAACTTCCAAATTTTAAATTAATGGGTACATATATGAATTGTTTTTATATTATTGAATTTCTACTTTTAGTGTTTTGGTTAAAAAATATTTATTTGAATTTCTAAGTATACGCTTGTTCATATGTATTTTTTGTACAATTTAAGTAACAAACAAAATAATTATAATTTATTATTTTTTTTATAATGTCCAATATGTGACTGTGATTCTCTATCTCAAAAACAATTTTGCTGTTATCAAATTTCTTTCCTGACTTCAAATAAATATTACCTTTTTACAAATTATTACTGGCCTTCCTGAGTAACCTTTTTTCTTTCTATCATGTTTTGTCTTAATTTATGTCTTCCTTTTTTTTAATAAAAGACTAATATACAAAAATAGTTTATGTACATGTACCGACAGAACTTGATCAACTAGAAGGGTGAAATGCACTGTATGTACAGTGAGTAGTAAGGTATGGGAGTCCAAAACCAGCCCTTTCAATTACATGTTGTGTCTCATGTGGTGGAGAGGCCCAGTCAGGGGAGACAATTTCAGAATTTAATTGACTTGTTTGTTTGTTTGATTGGTGTTTAATGTCATACTCAAGGGTATTTCACTTATATGTCGACAGATTGCTCACTTCACACTGTACACAGCCTTAATATGATGGGAAACCAGAAACCTCATAAAAACCTACCCAGCGATTGCCGGAGCCACAACATGTGACTCACTCATATACCTGATGGTCGACAGACAATCCTGAGAACGGTTAATGGAAGCAGGCTCAGTTTAGGTAGCCCACTTGATACCACTAAGCCACGGCCGAGGGCCCTCATTAGAAGTGTGAAATGCACTGTATGTACAGTGAGTAGTAAGGCATTGAGTCCAAAACCAGCCGTTGAACTACATCAACTGTCTTGTGGTAGAGAGGCACACAGTCAAGGGAGACAATTTCAGAATTCAACTGAAAGTTCACCTGACAAGATGGTTTGAACTTACGGTCTTGCTGGACCCCTTGGTCAATTTTCAGAACACCTGTTTCATTTAGTCTCTTATGCACAAGAATATAAATCTGTACGATATATATGAATATATATTTGGAAAGCCTGAGTACTCAGGATTACATTGATGTCCATGTGCCGACAATCCAATTATTATTTCTAAAAATATTTCAAAATGAGTAAATGTCAATAAAAACAAATAGACTGCATTTACGTGCAATTACGATAAGACTCAATAAATTAGTTGACCGAGCAGAATAGTAAACAGTGGCTCATTTTAAAAGAAATTAAATTAGAACGATATCAATGGATCAATTTATTTATCTATTCCTCCTTCAAAGGCTTATTAAAATGTAAAATAAAACTTTCACATTTTTTTTTCAAAGTAAAGTTTTAAGACCTGAATATATGATAATGGGAAAACTAAATTATAGGCTCCAATTGTTTCTAAATATAATTTTGAATAATTTTTTTTATTGTAACTTTTACTCTTAAAGTTTGGTTCATTTTGAGCCCAAGGGGTCCAGCAAGACCTTCACCTTGAGAAAATGAGCATTCTTCAAATCTCACGTTAATTAATACTCCAATGAAATTTGGAGAACACTACCCCAGTGAAAATAATGTTATCTGGAGCCCTGCTACCTTAGCTTGACAGTCAGAGTAGTATCCAATTACAAGCACTGATGAAAGGTTGTTTGTTTGTTTGTTTGATTAGAGTTTAACATCATAGTGAAGGGTATCTCCCTTTCATGACGACGGATTGTCCACCTTTACTCTGTTCTTACTTAATTATGGTGGAAAACCAAGAAAAACCTCATAAAAACCACCCCTGCACTTGTCAGTCACATCGTGTGACTCACTCATATACCTGAGGGTCCACAGCGGGGCCCGATCCTGCGAACTGTACATCGTAGTCGGCTTTAGTAAACACACTCGGAACCACTAAGCCGTGGTCCCTAAATAGAGGTTGAACTGACCTTAAAAGTAACCCTTAGCCCAGTTAAGTGTACTTAGAATAAGTCATTTGTAGAAATTGTAATCAACTGTAATGAAAACTTTGGAAATCAGAAATATATCAGTTTCTTCACGTGGTATCATTGGCTGTATACTCGGTTTTAAATCTGGGAAATCAGCTGGTCACACAGATTGACTGGTGAAATCATGTTTAAAATTCTCATAATGTACTCACTGTTTGGTTGCCATTTAAATTGTTTGGTGAATGCTAAAACTCTTTTCTTTTTCTTCCCAAAATGGAAAACAAGATCGTCTTAATTTATGATTAATACAAATTGTCCATCGCTTTGGACTGCTACTTTGTTTACCTAAATAGGTGGACATTATTTTCATCCGTCCATTTTTATTGGATAAGTGTTGACTTCGTTCTTTTGCAATGGTGAATGCATATTATTGTTGTTAATTTAGTGATTGAACGCAAAACAAACCCCAGACTTGTTATGTTTCAGTAACAGATATAAATGTTTTTATTAGCGATAGGTTGAAGTGATTGTCCCCTATTTGATCAGTCTTGTATTTGTTGTATTTGTTGGTTAACAGTTCTGTCAATTGGGGCTGTCTGGATCTATTGGGCGAGCATGAGTTCAACATTTGACCAGAGTATAAAATAAACCCTCTACATTTAATAATTCTCTTTTCTCTCACTACTGGAAAATGGCCCAACAGGAAACTAAAAAATCAAACAACCCTTTCCACAAGTGATCTTGCCGAGTGAAACCATTCTTTTAATCCAACAAAAAAAGAAAACAGGTAAAAGCCTGTAACAGGGAAGATGGAGAAGGGGAAATGAAGAGGGGAAAGATCTCTTAAACTTACCTTTACTATCTTTCTGGGGAGGGGCAGATTTGGGTCGATGTTCAGCTTGTTTCACCCAGTCTTGATACTTCTTTTCAGCAAGGTCTTTTCTTTCCATGCGTTTCTTTTCTTCTTCTTCAATTCTAATTTTCTCCATTTTCTTTTTCTTTCTTTCTTCTTCTTTCTTTTGTTTTTTCCATTCTTGGAATTTACTTTCAGACTTTGTCTGGATTTCCTTCTTTTTGGATTCCTCAATGTCTTTTTTGGCTGATAACCGTTGTTGTTGTAACTTTGATTTTAATTTTTCTTCATACTCTTTCTTTTTCAGCCACTCCTCCCTCTTAACTTCAGCTTTCTGTAATGCCAGTATCTTTTCCTGTTCTTTTATTTGAAGCTTTAATTTCTCTTCCTTTTTGTTTAAAATGATTTCCTGTTTAGCAATCCTGTTTTCTTTCGCTTTGTGTACAAGCCATTTTTCCCATGGTGACAGCATAGATTCGTTTTCAATGTCACAAAAGGCTATTTTTCTGGACACTTTTTTCTTATCACTGGATGGAGTTTGGGATAGTCTGTAACAAAATATTGGTGAATTTAAGACATTATAATTAAAAGATAAAATCAGCATTTTTTCCAGATTTAAATAAAAATAAGTCAATAAATTAATGCACTGTCTACTCCATTTCATTTCATTTCTTCATTTCTGAAGTCAAGGTTACTTCACTTATATGATGACGGACTGCCCACTTCATACTGCCTCTTGCTTACAGTGGAAAACCCGAGAGGAACCCTTCTACCTGTTCTGTATCAACCATAAAACAGCCAAAACTTAACAGTTTACCAAAAAGCAAACCATAAATTGACGGATCAGTGTTTGATTGATTGTTTGTTTGATTGGGGTTTAACATTGTACTCAATGGTATTTCATATTATGGTGGAAAACCGAAAAGAAACCTCATAAAAACCACCTCCGCGAATGCGACTCACTCATATACCCGAGGGTCGACAGACGGACTCAATCATGTGAACAATACATTGAAATAGGCTTGAGTAAGCGCACTTGTTAACCACAAAGCCACGGCCGCAGGCCCTGTTGGAAAGTTAACTTTCCCCCAGAGCTAAGTAAAGATAGCATTGCTACTCTTTAAACAAACTGACCTTAGCCAGAGGGTGACAATGTCACCGATGTGTGCAGAAGCAGAAGCTTTGTCATGGAGGATAAGACTACATGTAGGTATGCCAAGAAAAGAGTGTTAGACAGCTCATCTTTTTAAAATAACGTGTAATTTGTACAAAACAGCAGGTTAATCCTTAATTAGCTTTTAACTCACACAGAATATCAATCGTATTTTCACTAGAGTTACTGTAGTGGATGAGACTAAGGCAACTCTCATGCGCTATGCCAGGCCATCACACATTAATTTTTGGGGTGACGTATGTCACAGACCAGCGAATAAAAGAAGTGCAAAACGAGATGGCCTTGATGTTTTGTAGAGCCAATGTCTGGACAAAGGAAGAAGAGTTTCAATGTCTGGACATAGGATTTATTTATTTGTTTGATTGGTGTTCAACGTCGTACTCAAGGGTTTTTCACTTATATAACGAAGGACAGTCCACTTCACACTGTAACTTGCTTTATTACAGTGGAAACTGAGAGGAAATCTTGTAAAAAAAAACATCCCCTTAAATGCTTGAGCCAAAACATGAGACTTACTTATATACCTGATGGTCGACTTACGGACTGGATTCGGTGGACAGTGCATCAAAGCAGGTTTAGTAAGGGCACATGCTACCACTCAGCCACAGCCACCTCAATGTAGGAAGAACAATCAATTATATTTTAGAATGACAATTATATCACTTCCCTGAATAGTGAGAAATTTACCTGAGTAATGAGTAACTTACCTGTCATTATCTTCTGATACGCAGGAAACATTCAAGCCGGACTCATTGTTTGAAGGTTTGTCTCGTGGTTTACTCGGTGACATTTCTTGCTCATCATCCGCACTACTTTCATAGCTCTCATGGTCGAGGCAAGATATCAAGGAGTCTGTGGATCCTGTCGAGTCTAAAGAGTGTCTGTAGGGACGATAGGCATACTCCGCATTCATCCATTCAGGCTTAGTCACCGTAGCAGTGACTGGGCGTGGTCGAGCACTCATTTTCACTAGTACCTTTAAACAATGTATTAAACAAAGTTAGTTTATTATAAAGAAATTAAGTCACCGTGGCAGTGACTGGACGTGGTCGAGCCCTCATTTTCACTAGTACCTTTAAACAATGTATTAAACAAACTAATTAAACTGGGTGGGGTTTCGTTTGTTTGATTATTTGATTGGGATTTAACGTCGTACTTAAGGGTATTTCACTTATATGCTACGTGCCAGCCCAATGGGTGAAGGAAACCACCCTCGTCAACAATGGCAACATGAACAAACAGACGGGACGGGAGAAATACAGCATGACAACAACAGGACGCAATACAGATCGGCTTCCTGTTCTCCTTTAGCTCTGAGAGCACCAGGGCAACATATAGCTCCCTCAACTGTCCGCGACTGGTTGTGGTCCAGCACTCATTTTTACCAGTACTTGAAATAATGTAAAACAAAGTTAGTTTATTATTAAGAAATTAAGTTGACGGATTGATTTGTGTTTAGCATCATGTTTAATGATGCTGCAGGTCTGTACTGTTGGGGACAACTGACTGAACAGGGCCTTCCCATGGTGATGAAAACTTATTTTAGGAGGAACGATTAATAGGTTTCCCAACTGATTGCAGTGTTCAACTAAATTTGTATTTTGCTACTTACCTGACAAATTTTGTCAATCCGATCATTGGTGAAGTTTGTATTATAATTTAGCTTTAATTTCCATAAATTAATAAATGTATTTTAAAATTCACCTAAGCCATGGCAAATAAAAATGTTAGGTTATTTCACAAAATAGCTTGTACTGGACCACACAAAACTTAAAAACTGTCAAGCTGTTAGAATATCAATCTTGGGTTGGATCTGTAAGACGTTTGATGGGCCTGTAGATATGGAAGCTGCAGGCCTGAGAGGCCTATTAAATAACTATAGGGCCTGCATCTCTTGGCACCTGCAGGCCTAGTCCGTGTGGCCCTGACGTTTTGTTTTGATAATGCCTGACGGCAAAAAATAACGTCAGGAATCGTCCCATATTGAAATGTGTCGAAACTAAGCACCCACAAATCAGTGATAGGTCCTTGTGTCATTGGTCATAGGTTTACTGCATGGAAATTTAATTTGGTCATATTATTTCTCTGCACATTTATCGTGTTTATATGCATTACAAAGTCTATGAAACATGTGTTTGCTTAAATTATGTATATTTAATGGCTGTTTCACATTTTTCACAAATTGTTTACGTTAAATATGCAGGAAATAAGCAAATTTATGTTCTACTAATGAAATTTGACCCCAGATTCCCCGAGTGACGTAAGCGGTTGAGATCGATCTGTGTTTTAAATTTATGACAGACGGTGTATAGGCCTAATTTATGAGGTGTTCAGTCGATAAAATTTAGCGGGAATGAGAGTAGAATGTCACAAATAAGTTAGAAAAAGAAAGGAAACAGGCAAGGTAGCATTCTTATTATCAATAAGTTTGCTGATAAATTTTATTAGTGACTTTCAGTGATCTATATATTTGTCGACAAAAAGCCTTATGGACAGACCTCAGACGTTAGTTTTTGCCCATCAGAAAATAACTAAAAAATCTATCGTCTGAGCCCCTCGGGCTACTTGCAGGCCCATCTGGCCTGCTCACAAAAAAATTAATTTCCACCCCTGCATAACCAGATAACTGTAAATTCAAGACTTTACACTTACCGGTTACGATGTGTTCAATTTAATCTTTCCAATAATGTTAAATGCACTAAACTTTTTAAAATAGGGTATTTTACGCATTGAATAAACATGGGAAATGTGAGACGTTATTTAGAACTACTCAGTGCTGTTGTTACTTTTACAATTTTCGCATCTTCTGCTCAACTATCAACAAATAAATGTTTTCAGAAAGTATTACCAGGCACAGATCAGGGTCTTATGATACAAACAGTGGTATATCAGCTGTCAAAGAGACGTCCACCTGCCCTTGACTGTCAAACGCACATTGTTTTCTGTCAAGTCAAAACACGAACAAAAATTTAACCCCACCGCTTTCGATTAGCTGTGTGGAGTAAAATATTTGTTACCACTCTCATTGGTCAAATAACAAAATTTCCTATATATCTAGAAAGTTGCGAATTTAATTAAAAAAATTTTTTTTTTTAAACAGGTATAAATAAAATAAAAATTTGATATATTTCGGAAAATATTTACTGCTGATAGCAAAATAAAATGGCTACCTGACAACGGGATGCCGTTCGCTTTGACGGGAAAGCAGTAAGTATCCTGCGAACTTATCACTGAAGAAATATCTGTTATTTTGTTTTGAACAGTGTGTTTATTTTTACTTCCAATTCAGCAAAATCTAAAACTTGAATTGACGACGTTGTTAAAAACAAAGGCTTAATGTTGAACGTATCGAATAACTGACCGTTGTTGTTGTAAAAAAATTAAATCGCAGACGGCCGACATACAAGGCAGGACGTCGCAGGTGCCCTCTTGGTCGATCTCAATCAGGTATCCGGCATGTACTTTGAGTGTCCTCTTAGTCATAAGAAGATCAATGGAAGACGCCTGAAGTTCATTTCAGTTCAACCAAATTCCAGATTAGTCCATTTGTCATGTTTCAAATTAAATACATTTGATTGTTTACTCGCCACAATAATAATTAAACAAAGATGATAATTAATGAAAAACTTTGAAAAAAAAAAAAACAATTGACATTTTTCATTCAAATTTTACTTTTAATTCTACTCGTTAATGGAAAACTCAAAGTCATGGCTGCAGGAAATAATTATCAGATGATTTTAGTATTATTGATGAAATTGAAAGTGATGTTTATTTCAAGTGGATGGTTTTCCTTTTTAAACCTGAAATGTCCTTTCATCACCCTGAACAGTAGTTGTACATGCCATGCTTTACTTCAAACTCATGATATATATTTTGCAAAGCTGTGGTCCTCTGTTTATATGGGAAGTAGCTAAGTCAATTTACTAAGCACTGGATGAAGATTTAATTTTCAAAATTATCAGAACACCTAACATGTTAAAGTTGTTCTAGTATCAGTTAAGTGAACTACTCTTGAGTACATGGAACCCCAATCAAACAAACTAGTGTCAGTTAATGCAATATTACTTCATAAAACCAACTATATTTCTCAATTTAAAAAGATTCAAAGTAAAATGTAACTTTACATAATATCATTGAATGATTTGGAAAACCAGTAAAAAATGACTAATCTATTCATCAGTACAGTTGCATGATATAAGTGAAATACCCATCAGCATGGCGTTAAAGAAAACACCAATCAATCATCACCCGCGGCCATGGCTTAGTGGTAGCGAGTGCGCTTCATGAGCTGAACATGCTTCGATTTACCGTTCACGGGTTCGAGTCCGCCTTTCAACCATCAGGTATATGAGCGAGTCACATGTTGTGGCTCCTGCAATCACGGGGGTGGTTTTTACGAGGTTTCCTCCTGGTTTTCCACCGTAAAGGCTGTGTACAGTGTCAAGTGGACAATCCGTTGTCATATAAGTGAAATACCCTTGAGTACGACGTTGAACACCAATCAAACAAATCAATCAATCATCAATGTTAGATGTATCTGGTAACTTGTTGGTTCTAGAAAACAGTTAATTGATAACAAAACCACCTAATCTTTTCATCAGTATTAGTGCATCACCATTCTTATCTTGGAAAACAAATCTTAAATATTAAAATTTAAATATATTTACATTTACAATTCAGCCCTCTAGCTATGGACAGTTTGTTTAAAGAGCAGCAGTGCTGTCTTAACTTAACACTGGAGGAAAATTAACTTTCCTACATTATGCCAGGAAAGGCTTCAAATCTTGGTTGAAGTAAAGTGTCAAATATTGCTGGAATACACCACCCCCATATAAGTGAAAAAGCCTTAAGCACAGTGTAAAACACCAATCAATTAATCATTAACATCATTATCATTATCATTAATCATTAACAGTTCATAAAAGTCAGGCTCCCAGCCATGGCTTAGTGTAAGAGTGCAAGCTTACTAATCATATTTTGATTTACCGTTCACGGTTTTGAGTCAATCTGTTGACCATCAGCTATATGAATGATTTACATGACGTTGCTCCGGCAATCGTGGGGGTAGATTTTATAAGGTTTCCAAAATTCTATCCAGTTTTCCACTGTAATTAGGCGATTTAATTGGACAATCTGTATCTTATTGCCGGGTGAAATACCCGTTAGTATGACATTAAACCCTGATCAAACAAACAAACATAAATGTCGGAAACAGCGTTGCTGCAACAACAATGAACTGGTCACTTTTCAGTTATAACAAAACTTTATGGGTAACAAAAATTGCCTGACTTTTTCTTCAGAATAAATGCTTGGTAATTCCTTGTACTGAACAAGTGAATATAAATTTTTATTATTTAGAAATTAAAAATGATTTTGCATATTTTCTATGTTTTCAAGTTGAAGAACTGTTAAGATGGCAGCTCAAGTTGAAGCGAATCTTGAACTCCGGGATTTAGGGGGTACACCAACACTGCCCTCTGTACAAGATGGCCGAGCTCAATTAGTTTCACCTCCGCAAGGGGAGAGAACTCCATCTATACGAGAGACTGTAGAACAGTGGACATATGATGTCAGGAAAAGGTAAACATATTACTCCAGAGGAAAACGTTACAATATGCTAAATCTGGGAATTCCATTATTTTTTTATATTTCACATATATTATGTTATGAACCTGATAAAACTGTGAAAATCTCATCTAATTTGACAGTGAATCAGAGGTCAGTACAATGTTGTATTGTATATATATGCACCCCTGGAAAAATGGAAAATTTCTGGCCACCACTTATTTTCAGGTTAAAAATTTCTCACCAGATTCTACATACGGCAAATACTGTTGAAAAAAATATAAAACATCATGTACTATAGGTTTAACTTTTATGTGATAAATTCAACTTTTTTCGGTTTGGCATCAATATTGGAGTGAGTTTTATCAAAAATGATAATAATCAAAAAAATTTTTTTTTTTTTTTTTAACCCGACGTGGGATTTCATGCGACCATGGGTCACACGATTGCATTATTTCCAGAGGTGTATATATGTATACTTCATGTGGATGTTTATATAATAAACCAATACATACAAAATAACCGTTAAGTAAAAGTAAGAACCTAATTGAATTATAAGCTTAGTTAACAGGCTAAATCCTAAACTGTTCAGACAGACCAGTTGTTAATAAATAACTGGTTTTCAATGCTTAAATCAATGTACTGGGAGTTGTTGTTGTTTGTGAGTGACAAGGATTAGGCAGTTTATAGACATTGCATGACATACATGCTGCCAACTACAGTCGATCAAATTCAGAATTTTCATGTCTACTCTAATGGTAAATAGTGGAATTAATCTGAAAAAACGCTGGTAACATATGTAAATGTCTGATACTTCATTCTTTTTATTGGTCTTGGACATGTGGACAAAGTGAGAATTTCGAACCCTTCCTGAAAAGAAGTATATTGGAAGCAGTTTCAAAGTTATTTATAGGTCTACATGTAGTTGCCTATTAAGTGACAATCTTTGCCTTCTTAGCCTACTTCGATGTATCGTTCACAGGATAGAGTCTGTCTGTCAACCATCAGGCATATGAATGAGTCACAAGATGTGGCTCCAACAATTGTAGAGATGTCTTTACGAGGTTTGCTTTTGGGTTTCCACCGTAATAAGGCAAAGAACAGTGTGAAGTGGACAATCAGTCATCATATAAGTGAAATACGCTGTTTTAACATGTTTTAACCCCAATCAAATAAACAATCTTTGCCTTACAGTTAATGGTGGTGAAATATGAGCAGACCTGCCCACCCTGTGTACCCAGGTGTATTTTGTCCACTTAATTTATGTTGAATACACCAATAGGCCAGTGAACTACACACAGAAATTAAAATTATATACTACGTTTTGTAAGAAAAATACACAAAATCATAAGAAAATATTCCTAAAAAATAATTCTTGTAACACAACATCTGATTGGTTGCATAAAAGTTCCCACACAACCAATCAAACGTTTGACCGCAGCATTTGGTTATATGTCAGTGTGCTAGATTCGTCACGGTTGCAATTCAGAGTTACTCTGTGTAAAACCCTCGGCTATTGAAGACGTTGAGTTGTAAACTGTGTTTTTTTATTGTAGAGAAAATTTTTTTAAATATTGTGATTGGTTATTTTAAAAATAAAGCTGTTGTTTTTTAACGTTGAATAATCACTCACTTTTTATTTGATTTTGTCAAATCAAAAGGGCAATTCTCTATTTTTATACCCTTGTCTGTTATTATTTGTAAAAATCAAATATATAATCAAATATATTTATTGTGGGTTTTATTTTTCATATTTTTTCTTTTCCAGGATAACCGATTGTATGAGCTCAGGTGAAGATGTTCATCAGGAAGATATATTTTGTTTAGAAAGAGAGATTATTACCAGTTTTATAACGGCTTTACAAAAAGACAGGTTGGTTTCTTTAAGCTCATGCTTTATTTAAAATTTCTAGTGATACTGTCCCCTGAAGAAGGCAATATATTAATGACTGGGGGCGCGATAGACACAGGGTGGACGATTGAGAGGGAGCTTTCTGTTGCCCTGATGCTCTCCGAGCTAATGTATTATGTCCTGTGATTGTCCTGTGGCCCTGACGATGGTTTCCCTTACCCATTGGACTAGCATGTCATCATGAGTCAAGTTCACTGTTAAACCCAGTCAAACATACCTATCAATTGACACAGGATAACAGCGATGATCAAGGAGCCGTCTCTGCCCTTGAACCTCTTGGATACTGGTAAAACCCCAGTCAATATATTACCATTTTAAAAAATTCCTGTTAAAATCAAGCTAAAAGTGGATCCAGAAGCCTGATTATGGTCTGAAGAATTTGGGATAGGAACCTGGGAAAGTTTTCTAGAAACTGCCCAGGCCTCATGATGGCGTTTAACATCAATCAATCATTCTCATGTATGTGGGTTTTTTTTCTTTCCAGCCATTCTGGGTGGATGTTACTATGTGAAAAACTTAACCTGTTAGAACCATTCAAACAGAAACTACATTATTTTGATAACAAAGCAGAGGTACGTATTTTGTACATACAGGTGAATATATATCCTATATGTTCATGACCATATGAGTCAGTGACATGATGTGGCTCTGGCAATGGGGGTGGTTTTCACGAGGTTTCCTCTCTGTTTCCATCATATATAAGGCCTGCAGCTGTGGCTAAGTGATTAGTGAGTGCGCTTTTTGAGCCAACATCGATGTACTGTTCACAGGATCGAGTCTGTCTTTTGAGTCTCAGGTATATGAATAAGTCACAAGATGTAACAGGGAATTGTGTAGTGGACAATCCCTCGTTAATAAGTAAAATACCCTTGAGTATAACGTTAAACCCAATCAAACAAACAAACAAACAAATCCCCCGCAATTAGGCAAGGAGCAGTGAAGTTGGCAAGCCACCATCATATAAGTGAAATACCCTTGAGTATGACATTAAACCCAATCAAACAAACAAATATACCAATATGGCAGGGATGGAAACTAAGCCGGACCGCAGGCCAAAACGTGGTAGATTTTGTGGTGGGCCTGTAAATTTCAAGACCTGCATGCCCGACTGGCCTGTAGATTCTTTCACTCTATATTACAATACTGGGTTGGACCTGTAAAATATTTGATGGGACTGTAGATTT
>JAVFBW010117365.1:0-15367 GCA_034783835.1 Mopalia ciliata
TGCCTTGAGTCTACTTACAGGAAAAGAATGTAGAATCTTCTTGATGGTCCTAACATTCTGCTATACCTTGACTGTCCACAACTACGGTGATGTGAAGGATGGTATGAAATGGCAATTGGCAAGTTCATATTTGTACATGTAACATGTATGAACTTGGAAATAAAATCTTAAAAACAAACCATTTTTTTTTTCATATATAATAATAATATTTACACTGGACTTACTCCAGTTTATTTTCATAAAGCAAATAATTATGGGACAATCATCAACAAAAATGGCTGAGCCTTGGAGTCATAAGTGAAGAAAGTTCTGGCACACTAAAATCATGAAGCTTTCGAATATCAATATGAAGTCTTAAAATGCGAAACTAAATATTTCATTTTAATAACGAATTTCTGTGTTTGATGATAACATTATTCTGATCACTGTACTTTTGTATCAACGTTATCATAATAAAAAAACAACTCCCTTACAATGATATCACTAGAGCTTAGTTCATGAAAGAATGTCTTTCTCAAATAGCATTGAGAGAAATATATGTACAATTCACATATGCCAGAGAAAGGATACATGTATGATTAAGTTTATAAATAGACTGATTGGTGTGTCTCGGTGCTCAAGTTTAATTCACTTGAACTAAAGACAGCCACACTAGCACTGAACATAACTGTGTGAAGTGGGTTACACTTTTGAAAATCACCCTTTCTCTAGTTCCAACCCAAGACAGCATATTGTTCATTACCAAATACTGATAAATTTAAAATTGAATCAAATTATTAATCCAGTCTTTACATGTATCCTAAATATTTTAATTCAAGATCACAAAGTAAAATGATCATTAAATATTTTAGCATTGTCTTAAGCCTATATTAATTCAAATGATGTAACTTTTAAAGAATGCCCTGTTCAAAATGACAATAATGAAACAAAATATTGGAGCTGTCAACAAGGCAGGCTCATTCCGAATCATTACACAATATGGCATTCCAAAAATATTTTATTAAGACTGTAAAAAATATAACCAGATCTTTAGCATGTCTTTAAAGGTCTTGTGAAGTGTTTTAAATCTGATCAGTGAGACAGTAACGTTACAAACCTGTTATGACGAGAACTGGCAACCTCTTGTTTCTGAATGTTGTTGTAACAATCCATTGGTGTAAACTTGAAAGATATAATCTAAACCCTAATGCATTTCATTGCCTAAGTACAAGTAGTAAATTTATCTAGATGCGTTGCATATCTGTGTTGAGGTGTAACTTACCTTTCTAAGGAAATTGCCTTATTTGGAAGTTAATAAGGTACATGTAGATTTAAAGTAAACTTTGGGGGTAATGTTAATACTTCTGAAAAATCAGTTGACATTGAGGGCAACTGAAAACTGAATAAACTTTCCCAGCATTATTTGTTAAGTTACACCACTGCAATTTGAAAAGCTTATCTGCTCATCAAACTTGACCGTATAATATATACAGTAAACTACATTTACATAATGTATAAGAACCGGAAATACTTCAAACAATTCATTAACACAGGTGTCTTAAACAAGCAGGTAAGTCCAACACAATATATCACTGAGTGATACAGAATAGGTGTTATACAGTGTATTAAAATGCGTAATTTCCTGCACAAGAATTTAAGACTATTTGTGCACAATTATAAAACAAAAGATTACCCAGTGACACATAATTAAATATATCATAATATGTAAGCTTACTTAAAAGTCAAAACATAATCGTTTTCTATCAGAAGCCCATGAACTAGCAGTGTGAAACTTACATATACTTAAGGTTTATCCATCACAATTGTAAGAGTGATGAAACCTGGTCAAATAGAATGCTGGGAAATGAGTTTGCCATAGCGGATCAGCAACATTGATTTGTTTATCGTCCATTGCTACACCTGTATTCAAGGGATAGAGCATATACCCCCATGATCCTTCAGTGGTGGACCAGAAAACTGTGATGTCTCATCAACATTGGTGCCCATTACTGTATATGTACAGTATATGTCAGTTTTACAATGCTAGTACTGAGATTCTGATACTATGTATCTCTGTATGCAACAGAATATCATCAAAAATACACTTACTAGGTTCTTTGGAAGAGTATTTTTTTCATTAGCATAATTTCAAGTAGAAACAATGTGTGATTATAAAATTAGTTCCAATTCAATATATTTCTAACTGTAAAAGATGAGACAAAACATAATTTTTTAACTGATTATTGTCTTTGGAATATTTAAATTGATATTAGTCACTTGAGAGGTCAATCAACATTTAGTATAAGAGTCATGGCTTCTAGTTTCTCATCGAGTCTAAACTTAATAATGTGGATCAAAAACAGAAATAGGTACTGTATACACATATCATAATAAAAAAAGGAAGACAAATGTGAAAATAACTTTCTGTACCAGTGGGCAGACCAAATTATACACTTAGACAAGTCTATACTAATAGGAGTCAAGATTAAAATTATACACAATACACCTTATTACTCTTCAGCTGTAGAATCTTGTCCCAGGTCTCAACTCATACCAGACTCACTAAAACTGGTATTTTTTCACATGATATAAATTAATTGATGTATCAGCATCTTTAAGCTGGAATGATCCTGATTGATTGAGTATGAATATTTTAGCTGGGAAATCAATGCAAGCCTTGAGGAGTTCTCGCTGGGGAATTCATGCAAACATATGTCTGGAAGAGTTTGGGCTGGGGAATCCATACATACATACATACATACATACATACATACATGTAAGTCTGGGGGATTCTGGCTTAGAAATTGATGCAATTCAGTTCTTCCCTGGGTAAGCCCTAAGCTTGGGGAAGTCCTCTTGGGAAATTCATGAAATCCTATGTTTGGAGTTCTAGCTGGGAAACCCATGACATCACATATTTAGAGGAATTCTGACTAGGAAATCCATGAAATCACAAGTTGGTAGAGCTACAATAAACTCTACTATTAAGAAAACATTATATAATAGACTTAAATACCTTGCTTCCGATTGAACCCTTTGACAACACAAAATATGCAAGCCAACTGTATTTGTCGTTGGTAAAGAAAGGATTCTGATGTAGAATACATGATTAGCAGTATGTCATTTTAACAAGTTTACTTTCATAAACATCCAAGGTTTTCCCATCAAAAAGATTGCCTTTTCTCTATATTTAGTTCTATAGATTGTCAACCATCTGTTGTTGTTCATGGTTTACCATGAAAAATTCCAAACTGATTCAGTTGGGCGGATATAATGAGTGTTGATTAGATGAAAGTATGGATAAAATAATGGATGGTATAGGAAAATAAAGCACCATTAATCAGCGGATATCACACTATGCTTTATCATCTGTCATTTCTAGAAACTGAGCATAAACATCACGAGTACACTCTCCCTTACTGTTAAACACAAACTTATAATAGCTCCCATCTGCACAGATAACTGAAAAAGCAAAAGAAGACAGTAATAAGCAAATTAACTCAAAAGAGAACACCTGTGAAATTTTTGGCTTGTTGTGGTCAATTGTGGTAATGAATAAAACTAATTGTGTTCAATTAAAACAAACAGTTATTTTTCAATTATTAGATATCGAGCAATTAAGATTTTCCGTCCAAGAGTTGTGACATACATGTATGGCTTATACAATGACATTGTCCCCAAATGCATGAATAAGTCATCAAGCTTCTGACCAATCAAGTGTGTTAGATTTTTCACCATTTAAAATTGATTTTTATCGCTAAATTAAATATAAAAAACAAAAACAACATTTCATTTGATGGAAACATGTATTTAAGACAGGTTTCATTCGATGAAAATATTTTTTAATAATGCTTGTGGACATTAACTTCCACCCAAAAAGATATGTGATTATAAAAATTTATTCATTAGAATTTAAAGCCCTTTTTAAGGGTATTTCACTTGTACACTTGTAAAACTGAATGGCAATATTAACAAATATAAATTTGGATGCGTTTTAATTCTTGACAGAAATAACATTCTTCAGACCTTAATCAAGACAATAGGATGACACTTGGCACATACTGTCTGTTGATATTAACAACTTCAACTCATTTGTTAAATAACAATAAGAAGAATTTGTTTGAAATACGTGTAACATCAGAAGTATATTTAGCAGAAATGGTAGACTTTCAAATACATATACTGTATCTATGGCCATAGCAATGGGCACTAACACAGCAATTGTAGCATGTGATGCGACGTCACAGTTGAATGCAGAGTCCATATTTCCCTTGATGCTTCACTAATGGCCTTGACCTCTAGGGAAATATGCACTCTGCATTCAAAGTATGGGCAGCTATACCGAGGAACAAATCTGTGTTACTGATCTGCAGCCATGATTAGCAATCCCATCCAGAAACTGATTTTGAATCCCCTGTTAAATGACATCTCGCCATGCTATGCCTAATACACTATTAGCTATTTTTACCTGATTAGCCTTAATAGCCCGTCAAGCAACTGGCCCCAGTGCTACTGGGAAATCAGTTGGTGCCCAATACTGTGGACATACAGTATGCCAGCTTCACACTTCCAGCTTATGGGCTTCTGGTAGCTGTGAAACATTGGACATCACTTTTCGACATTTCAAAGAAACGAAAAAAATTGGGATTCTTCAACAACACCATCTCTTTGTCAATATATACTGACTAAACAACTATACCTTCACTTGGGTTGTCATAGACAAAAAAAAATATTATTTTTCATTAAATAATATTTAAATAAATTCACTGAAGCATACCTATAACAGAATTAGGATCTGAGCCAAAGGCACACACACAATGAGACCCGCCAGGAACCTGGAACTTGGAGAAACTCCACTTTGAACTAAAATACTTCGGCAAAAAACTGGCAGAGGCTAAGCTGAAAGAAAGATCATATGCAAAATTGTAAATATGGTATGTAAATAGCAGTGTAAGTATTAATTTAATAGCATTCCATGATTTGGTGCTGTTGGTTGGGGATGATGTAAAACTGCAAAATTCACTAAACCAGTATACCTGCAATGTCACCTTTATGCTGTCTTTACTTAGCATTGACAGAACAATCAGTTTCACCCTTCACATAAATATAGCAATGATAGTGTGGCTTTTAGTGTAGGAGTCAATTGTCATCATGGTAATAAACTATCCTTGAGCACAGTGTTAAACACCAATCAATCAATCTAGGCTAAGGCAAGACAAGTACTATTAATGGTCCTCTTCTAAAGTAAACAAGTATGTTTTTGGACTATAGGATGGTTGGTTTAATTGTTTTCAACTTTTTTGTAAGAAGCTGAACAGTTTATTATATATAAGCATTGCTGAAGAAAATATGACAGACAATACTTTGATGAGCAAAGTTCCACAGCTTGATCTTAAGTGTAATGGGGGCTGGTTGTAAATACACCTGTTTTACATTTTACAAACGGACCTGGATTGTTTATTCCTCTTGGGGTCCTCTGTTGAGAAGATGTGGACTGTACCATGATCACTGGAGACACAAAGTAGGGTAGAATCTTGATTGAAATTAATACTGAAACATAAATTTAATTTATTACATTTACATTTTCCATACAAATATTATGTATTGGTGTCATTGTTAGTTGTCAAGTTGGTTGTCTGATTTGTCTGATTGGTTGTCTCATTTGTTTGATTGGTTGTCTCATTTGTCTGATTGTATTATTCCTAGCATGCACCTGTTATAATTTGCACATGTAACTGGTTATAACTCATCGGGCTGTATCCAGAATCTAAAATCACTATTTTTTTTACAAACCAAGTGTCTTATTTACCTGTTAAATGGTAACTAAGCCACAACCGACAGTATACAAATTTGTTATATTACACTATTCATGTCTTCAATTAAGTCAATCTTTTCGTTTCAATATAAACATTTAACAAGACTTTTTCTTCTCTTCCTAATTTGTAAGACTACAAATACATTTTGAAGCATCTTACCAGTAAATATTAGCATGATTAGCGCCCCGTCTAAGTTCATGTAGCTGATTGGCAGTGGCTGTATCAAATACCCTTATCAATGTACCCTGAAATACCATTTAAAAAAATTAAAGTGGAAACAAATTCACAGATCTGAAAAAATAATGAGTATGATATGAAAATACCACCTATATTAGAAAAACAATACAACAAATTTTTTTTTAATTTATCATTTTGACAAAGTTTACCTTTTCTGAAGAAGTAGCCAACCGTGTGCCTTGTAAGTTAAGAGCTATACAGCTGAGTTGAGCTTCATGAGCTGGTATATCTACAGGGGATTTCTCTGTGTTAGCCAAATCCACCAGCTGTACATGACCAGTTTTTCTCCCAGGATAGGCCAACAGTGAATTGTTCCCGTTTGGACACAGCTCACATAAACCTGCCGTTAAACAAAATGATAAGGACATTGTTTTCATCACATTACTCACATGCTGATAGTGAAATATTAAACCTATATGATAAGGACTGCTGCCAAGAAGAACGTTTTCAAAAAGATACCTCAATTTAAAAAAACTCAAACACACATATATTATATATGTAAATGACTGTTAATTTGAATTTTTTTGTAATCTTTTGTTTGCTTATATTATACAAAATTCAGTTTGAAATGTTAATATTATTTATTTGTTGTGTACTGTTCTATATCATTTATATGATAACAGGACAAGCGTTAATAATGCCAGCAACTGATCAAGGCCCCCAGGATACCACATCAACCACCTGCTGTAAGCAATTAGCTACTTTCCATCGAGCAGATGGGAAATCACAAGAATATTATTCCCATCTTACTAAGAGAAACACTGATACTAGAGAGTAGAGTGATATGCTAAATGCATAGCAACAATGGAAAATCACAAACTGTTTTGTTTGTATGATTGGGGTTTAATGTTTACACTATTCGTAAGATTATTTCAGTCAAAGGATGTCATGCCAACTTAATAATGGAAGGAAATCACCCTTGTTGTAACTGGAAACAAACAACGACTACCAGGACAATTACAAGTTGCTATACAAAGACATAACAAACAGATCGCCATTGTGTTGCTCTTAAATGTAGATCTGAGGGCAAGAGGAACCTGTAACTTTAACAGTGCCACAAAAATTGTATTGCCCTGTGTTAAATATGTACTATGTTAATGATAATGCCATATAAAACATATAAGCTTTAATTAACAGCTAGTAAATAGAGAAAACGCATGTTGAACCATATAATAAGTGAATAAACACATAACTCCCAAAGAGTGAACTCTCTGTGACATTGTAAACATTCTATGAACAATATGTACAACCCATAATCTGAAGTACAAATTGACATGGGACTAACTGGGGATGCTGTGATCCAAGGTATTTCACCAATACAATGGCGGTGAACCCAAACAATAAATAACCATTTTGATTTGTTTGTTTTGTTTGTTTGATTGGTGTTTAACGTCGTACTCAAGGGTATATCACTTATACGCCGATGGACACAAATACAGAACATCACGAACAAATCTGCTTCCCGTTACCCTTTAGCTCTGTAAACACCAGGGAAAAAGAAAGCAGCCTAAATATGTGCTAGAGCTCTTAGGAATTTATGCTCTTCCAGTGCTAAGCAAAGCCAATATGGCTGCAGCCAGGACATACTGCCCTTAGCCAGATTGCCTGAAAATTTGGATCTACTCCCTCAGCAAAAGCTGAATAAGAAAGCTTGCTGTAACTGGCTCATAAAAACACGAACAATAGAAACTCATTGCATCTGACTATTTTCCTTAGTTCAAAAATCTAGTGGACAGAAATTTGTTATCTTAACTCCAATCAAGAAACAAAAGTTTGTGTAGATCAGTCAGTTTCATGGAGTAGGAACATACTTTCTGTATTCTCCAAATCACAGTTGCATGTTTACCAAGTAGAAAAAATTAGTACAGACCTTTTGAGTTCTGGCAAGTTTCAAATACATGAAGCTGCTGTGGATTTTGAGTAAATGTGTAAACTTTGATTATTGCATCTAGCACCGCTACAATTCTGAAAGACAAACAGAAAATCAAAAGCAATGGTTACTATTATCATAATAAAATCATAATAGTCTCAAAGTATATTATAAATAGCTTATACAAAAAACAAAAAAAAAGGAATATTGTAAAATAAACAATGGCAGCCATCTTGTTTTACGGAAGTTAGTGAAATTCAGTCTGATCCATTGTATTAAAGGCATGAAGCTATCTTCAAAGGTTAAAGTTGATCTGTGAATTTATTCTCTACTCATCGTGTTCCTAACACATACAGGCATGAATACTTTAATACTATGTAATAACTGTCATAAAGTTTTACAGAAATGTAATCCCATCCTCCGTCTTTACAGCAGCAAGCAACATACCAAGTTTGAAGTTTATCCCATAATTATTCTCTACTTATCGTGGTCACAACGAATACAGGCATGAATATGATAAAATAATGAAATAACGGCCATTTTGTTTAACAGAATTTTGTGAAATGCAACACCATCCATTGTCTTAACAGGAGGAAGCTACATACCAAGATTTTAGTCTCTGATGAGGAGTGTGTCTTATACATGAATGCGTCCTGTACAATTGTGAACCATAAGCTATTTGAAGCAGAAGATTGCTTGATGAAAACAAAACATTGTAATTTCAGCCATGATCTCTTTATCTTATAAAAGTTTCCCATTGTTTAAAATAAGACACAGAACAAAAAGGTTCAACAAACCTATCTCTCCTGAGTCGGACACTCCTCACTTCTGATGAAAACTCTAATTCTATCACATGCTTCTTCTTCAAATCATCCCATACCATAACTGGAAATATACATACATGTATCAGTTGAAACAGATATATGAACTTTATTTACAATAACACACACACATTTTTTTGATACTGCATTTTAGCATTAATATCAACTGTGTATAAAACATCCACGAATAAAGCAAAATCAATGATATGGATAAACTATAAAGGAGTCTGACATTCACCACACAGTATAAAGCTCATGTTAAACACATACCTTTGTTTGGCGGATATTTAGGATTTTTACCACCCCCTACCAATGCCAGGTAATTACAACGAAATAACATCTCAACATGACCAATGCCGCCATCAGGAAAATCTAAATAGATTAAAATATTATTCTGTTAACATTTAATTGAAATTTAAATGAGTTTAGAGTTTGTTGAAATACAATCCAGTTATAGTAAAGGAATTATTTAATAGTCTTTACTGCTCGTCTATGTCACAACACAATATATGAGGATTTACTTGAAAATATCTATTAAATTGAAAGACAACTGTTTTTCGACCTGAATTTATTATTTTTATTAGTGCTGAAACAGGTACTGATTTTCATAATCGAGTACCCGTTTTGTGATATTCGAATACTATTCGTATACTCTTTATGTATATGACATTTGGTTGTATAGATGTACATGTACTGTCCTGTAGCCTTATATTTGTGTATATAAATATTACAGAACACTTTTATTCAGTAAAAAATACCTGCTGTTTATTAGTCTTTGCTGTAGTTTTATCGTGTAATTTGACCTAGGTATTATGATAAATTTATTTTCCTTTCCTTGCCTTTACGCTTCCAACGAAGTCTTTAGTCTCGTAAATGTAGGTTTTTAAACAACTGCCATACAGCCAACTGAGAATCACATGACTGCAGCAACTCTCTTCATAGGGCTTCTCCACTAACACCCATAACTCCAGATCGAGGTCAAATGTACGCTATTCACAGAAACGAATCAGTCTGTGTGTGTTGAATAACTTTTAAATACAGGCGTTTTCAATAGACTTTCAGGCGTGTTGATAGCGAGCATTAGGCTTAGCGATTGTTGACTGTCTAAGCCTACATACACAGGGCTCGAATCAGAAGAACTCTCACAAACAGAAATGTCTGACTCACTATCATACATCGATATACAAATTATTTTGCCATTCATTTGATATTTTGACAGTTATGTCAAAACAAAGACATAGTTTCATGGGTAAACCAATATGAGGCTGTGTTGGAACAGGGGATTTCCAAAAGTTGAAAGTCTGCTTTCAGTGGAAAATTACCACAAGCCAGTCAGTTTTGTTAGTTTGTTTGTTTGATTTGTCACTTCAGACTTATAACGGTGGAAAACCTTGTAACCCATTTAAAATTTATTTCACCATTTGTACAGCAGTTAAATACAGGGGTAGATTTTCTCGGCAAGTAATTGACCCAGCCCTTTCCAAATGCCCAGCATAGTTAGGGGGCACGTCAAATTTTCGGTTAATCGGTTAGCAATTTTACTATTCGAATACTTTCAAGTTTGTCCCCATTCACAGGTACCAGATAACCGTTTCAGCACTACTCGCCTGTTAAATTAACTCATAAACGGCTATGCTTACTCAAATGCAAGTGCAAAAAATATGTTTGTCTTTGAAAATATGTAATGAAAATAATAAGTTTAGGTTGAAAAACAGTTGTCTTCCCTTTGCTGTATTGTATTGACTGAGCATGATGTTACAAATAGTATCAAAACTATCTTATTAAATATATTAATTAATATTTCAGTTTCAAAGGAAAACATTTTTGATTGTTAATAACTACACTAACAAGGGATAAGACAATTTTACATCATACTACCTTGTCGTTCTTTTTCTTTTAGTGGGTCAGCATTATATACTCTAAATCCATTTTCCATTCCACAGGCAAAACATCCTGAAATACAGGAAAAAAATTAAAAACTACATTATTTCATTATAAAAACTCAAAATTTCATTCGTTTTCTATGATAGTTTGGTTTTCAATTACAATACAGTGGTTTTATAAAGGAACTTTTTATGGAAATGTATGGATCGATGTACAAGCTGTCAAGCGATAAGTGGCCCCACCTCCTGTACCAACTGAGGAGTTTCATGTAGCGCCTCTGGGAAGCATACAACCAACGTTTCATGTAAAACCCTGCGAGCACGGAAGAAGACTTATCTCTCAACACATTGCCAGAGAGTTGTTGGTTTTAAGAAAGAAATTTTGTGAGAAATTTATTGTTTTTCCTATGGTTACTCATTGTGTCATTTTGTTACCCCATGAATCAATTTGATGACAGTTCAGCAGAGCCTGGTTAACGTACATGTATGCCAAGATAAAGCTGACTTTGTGAAACTGGACACTGGTACAGCATGTAAACCAATCATCCAAGTTTTTAATAAAAATAAAATTTTCAAGAAATAAACGGCATGTTCTAAAAGCACACATTCGCCCGCGGATTACTTATGGTGCAATATATTAACTTACTGGTTCGATTACTCAACAGCATGCAAGCACTGAATAATACCATCTCTTAATTTTAAGTTTTCCCAGAAGTCAGAAATACAACAATTTCAACCACATTTAAGACCAGTACTTTCTGACAGTAACTAGCCCATATTAAAGTTAACCTGTCAGCAAATATGAAATCTGTAAGCTTGCTGACTGTGACCTGGGATGAGTGTATAGAGGGATAGAAACGTTGCTATCCTTCAAATCATCGAACCGTGAATATGTTACTCGGCAAGCTTGTTCCAATCGACCCATTTGACGAGTTGGTCAAACACATGAAATCTGGTCAGTAGGCATAGGCAATGTAGGGAGTGTCAGTTATGATTAGCTTGGTCTGCTGAGCAGACTTAATATGTTTGACCAACATGCCCAATGGGTCAGTTGGAACAAGCTAGCCAAGTAACACATCAATGGTTCGGTGATCAAAGGAAAGCAATGTTTTTAATCCCACTGAAAAACCACAAATATATTAATGAAAAATCACAGGCCTTATTTTTTTTCAAAATTTTGCGTAACCAATCTACCGTTCGCCTGAATTTAAAGCCACATAACGTGCCCGAACGGTCATTCTTGTATATAGGTTACGCAAATATACAGTGTAATTACGCTGTAATGTACCACGATATTTGGCGTAAAAGGTTATAACTGCCAACAATCCTTGTTTACCAATTTTAATCAAATATCATTCACAAATTAAGTCTTTATTACCAGTAAACCAACCTGTGAATGCTCTACAGGTGGGTTAAACAAGTCGCGACTGTCATAATATAGACTTGTTGTTGTTGCACAACCCTCCCAATTCACCTCGGCAATCAGCAATTGCCGAGGTGTTTGCCGAAGCTCATACAACTAGCCACGGCAAAAAAAGTTGCCGAGGTAGTCTCATTCAAATAACAAATCCATAAAAGTTTTCTTGATAAATGAACCAAACGTGAATATTCAGGCCTTATTTTTTCACGCAAACGCTCGTTCAGGTAACGTGAAGGTTACGCAAACGAAAATTCACACGAATGGTCACCGTTCACGGAAGCTAAGACCATGTACACGTACGTTGGATGTCTACAGTGTATGTACATTCTACACAAGATAGCCAGAAAGGAATTCTCATAGGCTGTCATATTTTGTATGATAGAATGGCCATAATCTTAGTTTATTTAAGTATGAACCATTTCTTGCTTCACTGATGACGTAAATTTGAGGGAAAAAAACCCCAATTAATTTACTTTACTGAAAACGAAACAAGCGATCGATAAACAGCATGAAACAGTAAACCTAGGTCTGTGTGGGCTGTGACTTGGGTGGTTGGCTCTGACTCTCCAGCCAATCAAATCATTGTTGGTCTATGGCCTTCTTTAACTCTCTGTCCGCTCGTTTTGATGTTGACAGTTCCGAATAAACGAAACCCAACAGCCTAAATTTGGATAACTTTGTAAAAAGTTTACATTAACTGCACCCCATGTGCTTTGACTTGCCCTGATAATGACCAGATTAACTCTTTGTCTTGATGAAGCCACTCCGATAGATTACCACGTGCTGCTGCAACAACAACACTATATTATGACAGTCCCGTCTTGTTTACCCACCCGCGGGGCAATCACAGGTTGGTCTACTGTTATTAAAGTTTTTATTTGTGAATGATATTTGATTAAAATCGGCAAACAATAATTGGTACCAGTTATTACCATTTATGCAGTATATCATGATACAACATAGGGTAATTACACTGTATATTTACATAACCTATATACGAGAACAACAGTTCGCGCAAATTTTTTCACGTAACCGAACGACAAGTTACGTGGGTTTTAATTCACGCGAACAGCAGATCGGTTACGCAAGATTTGGAAAAAATAAGGCCTGTCTTAATGTTGCCCTTACGCTATGCTAGGACCAGATTCAACATTTGATATTTATTGACCAGAAAGAGAATTCAAGTTGTGAATAAATAGAAGATCTTTGGTTTCGCGTTATCCAGATAGCGTATTTTATTCATCCCGGTTCTCCAAATTACTTTTGATTTAGAATAAATTCTCAGGCTTCATTTCTTAACTTACCTGTCCCCAGTTATGTTTAGTTTGACAGCTTCCAGGACATGCCGAGGACCCATTGTTCTAACTGCACAACCAACAGCCTGATCCAACTCCCCTTTATAAGCAAACTTGTAACTCTCTCGGAGCTCTGCAATGGTTTCTAGGCTCTGAAATTAATACTGGTAAGATTAAGTTTGTTTGTTTGCTGCACCTTGCTTTATTTAATGAAAAACTGAGAGGAAACCTCGTAAAAACACCCCAGCGATTCTCACAGCCACAATGGGTGACTACCTTATATACCTGATGGTCAACAGACAGACTCGATCCTGTGAATGGTACGGTTATTCTTACATTATTCTTTATCCTCTTGACAAAACCTGAGCGTTGTTTGAAATAGGATGGCCCGGCTAGATCAAATAGGTCAGGTTTTCAGAGTGCAGTTTATGTCTTAACTTAGGCCGCCGCCATTTAACTGGCTTGTTTGTTTGATTGGGGTTTAACTTTGTACTAAAGGGTATTTCACTTATATAACGACGGATTGTCCACTTCAAACTAGCTGTTCCTTGTCTAATTACGATGAGGGAAGATTTAGCCTAGAAACAGCCAACAGAAGATTTTGGTTGAATGTTTAAATGAAAATTATGTTCTGGCAATCCACAATAAATGAGATTATTTTGTAACAGCAGGGGTTTTTATAGACAATATATTTTCATGAACTAAATTTGAAATGGCCTTAAAACGCAATATTTTTTGCACGTCTTCCGCGCACAAAATGTATTCATACTCAATTTAACTAACTTTTTATCGTCAATTAAATAAAACCAACATGTTGGTTGATATGACACTGGATGAAGTGTGGAAATCTGTGGGTCATTTACTGTAAATTCTGAATTTTATAGCTTGCCAGCTGCCCAAAGGAGTCAAAACTCAATTTTTTCTAACAAAACTGAATATCAAATTGAAGAAAAACTCAATTTGCCGTTATTTTTCCTTGGGGTATTCCCGATGAAAAAATGTCTATAAAAATCCCTGCACAGGCTATAAAGAAAGGAATTGTATACAGCCAATGACTAGTGAAAATCAGCTTTCTCTCCTTTTGCTCATTATGTTTAAAAATAAGTTTTTTGGTAAAAAATAATAGTTTAGGACATTTGATATATAATAAATTAATATTAAATTTCTTTAATACACATGTACATCTAGCTGTTGTATATATATTTGTTTTCTTAGATTGGGGTTTAAGGTCATACTCAATGGTATTTCACTTATGAGGAAAGATGGTCTAATTTGCCTTATGAATACTGTAGAAAATTGCCTGGAAACCTTGTAAATTCACCCTATTAATATAATTGCTTTAGGTAGGGGTTTTATACTTTATCTTATGTCATTTCCCACATAACAGCAGGCTAGTTAAACTGTTCGTGGATTTGTGTTTTAATGTGGTACTAAAGGGAATTCCACTTATATGACAACAAAATTTCCATATTTACTATGCCTTAGTTAAATTGGGGGTAAACTGGGAAAATTCAGGCATGAAAATTCAGTAATAAAGTTAATCATATGAATTTACTTGAACGTAACAATTCTGTTTATTACCTTTGTCATGATCTTCCAACAGTATTTTCCAAGAGACTACAAAACAAAGGCAGTATCACAAAGTTAAATATATATTAACATGATGGTTACAAACTATACTCAGGTTTCTGATACAGGCCTTAATTTTTCACGCGAATGGTCGTTCAGGTTACGTGGAGGTTACGCAAATGAAAATCCACGCGAACAGTCACCGTTCATGCAAAATAAGTCAGGGTGCTCACCCTTAAAAAAACTTAACACACACAGTAACTTGTCATCTTTGCCGCGATCTCAGAGCCAGACAGTCAGTCTGTGAGGTCCCTCAGCTGATCAGTATTCTGGTCACATAGGCTATATTACCATGTTATATAACATACCCCTACTGCTGGCATCCAAATTACAATGTAGAATGGGAAGTTTTTAAAACATTGTTTCCAGTGGCAACTATATCCCTTCCATCAATTAAAAAGTTATTTGTCAGAAATA
>JAVFBW010117376.1:0-15366 GCA_034783835.1 Mopalia ciliata
AATTCTTCTCTCTGAAGAACAAACCAAACAGAAACGCTCAGAAAGAAAGGCGTATTGGATTCAAACGCTTCAAACATTGTATCCATCGGGTTTCAATTGGCAACCAGGTAAAGGGTCTAAAAAAGAAATAATTCCATTTGTTTTCCAATATGACCAGCCAAGCGCCCAGTTTGCTAGTCTCCATTTACAGGAATATCAAAATATCTTCTCCTCTCTCACAAAGACCCATTATAGCGTACAAGAGAAACAAAAATCTAAAGGAGCTTCTGGTTAAGCCGAAACTTCCTTCAGTATAAGACAGGTTGTAACTCATTATTTTTAACAGACATATTCGTTCGTTAATTCCTTTATCTCTGAAATACTTAATTGTAGGCTGATTTATTCATAACCCATGCTAAATCTCTTGTCAGCTACATATTTAACAATATTTTATGCACCATATTAATGGTCATTACCTCTCTCGAGATATCTGTCGGTAACCCATAACACAACTCGAGATTAAGGTTTATTAAAAAAACTTGTCTCTGTGAGTTATCTAGAACATAAGATGATTCTTCGATTTTAATTGATATACATCCCTGTGCACGTGTGACTGCTTTTAGAAACATAAACAAACGGAAACGAAATCCTAAAACGTATAAAGAAAAGACTCTGCAGTTAAGGCAAAGTTTCCGCAGGCATAGTGCCATTCAGCACTCCAGCTAGAGTTCATAGGAAAGGATTTGGCTTTTAAAGACTTAACATTTCAACCACTTGTTGCTGGTGCGTTGGAAATTATATCCATTGATATTGCTAGTATTAAACGTAAAGGGCGGACAGCTTTTTGAAAGAAAATCGTATACTACAGTAGCATATAGAAGTGGCATGCATGTCTTAATTGGAAAGCCTCTTGGCTAAGACAAATTGAGTTGGGATTAAATGCTTGGCATGACGATCTTAGTGTTCTAGAGACGGCAATCCTGGCCCGATATGTGAAGCTAGACCGAGAGATAAAACGAGACTTTCATGTTTCGAGGGATTACGCAGAAGACGAAGCGTGGTTTTGTTAACTTTTTAGCGTAACAAATGTAACATTGTTGCTCCACATACATTGCAGGTAAGAGGGAGATCAAGATAAGTTGTACATATCTGTGCCACCTGTTGGCACAAAGTGAAGAGATATCACTCGGAAAGTGTCCTGTCCTCGTGGCAACTTCTTTTTATAATAGAGGGCTAGTTCTAAACTCACATATGAATCAGGAAGCTGACATCTTTGTGCCAGAATACATGAAAAAGAACTATAGGTCCTGATAGCAGGATCAAACCGCAAACTGAATTTGATGCTTCAAACGATCATAAATTAATAAATTCCAACCTATAGATGAAAATGGGTCAGGTATAAATACTTATTTGCTTTCATCTGCTAACTGTTTGGTGTACGGCTTACAGTTCAGTGATATAGATCAGTTCGGTGACATAGGTCAAAACAGCACTGAAACAACTTCTTCTGTTGATGATGTTTCACTTAATCATAACATGATGCTAAAGTCAGGAAAATTCAACTGTGAGGGTTGCAAAATATCTGTTCCTTCGAATGTGAATACATCTTCTCTACTCTACTCTGTAAGGATATGATCGAAATTTTAAAATAGGTAAAATCAACTCAGCTAAAAATCATAAAGCAGTGACACAATATATTTCTAAAGAATTGAAATACAATGCGATAGCGGGCCCATTTGATGGTAATCCATTTAAAGTACCAATCAGATTGTCTAGTCTTAATACCGTTCCTACGGCAGACGGACAGAGACGTGTTACACTACATCTCAGTTGTCCCCACGGACAGTCTATAAACGAAGGGATAAGTAAGGTGTGTTATTTGAGCGAGGCCATGAATTTGAGATATACAAATATTGACAGCCTAGTCGAGTTAATTAAACAGAAAGGAAGAGGATGTTTATTATTTAAGAGAGACTTGTATCGAGCTTATCGTGAAATCCTATATTTATCCTGGGGATATACATCTAGTTGGTTTTAAGTGGAATAAATAAAAGATCTTTTATCGGGTGCTACCCATGGGATGTCGCTCTTCCGCGATTTATCAGCCGGTAACTACAGACATTGTTTACACGGCACAACAGAAAGTTGTTTGGTGAACTATCGTGATGAAATTGTTGGTGCTGAAATACCTGAACTTGCCATCACAGCATTTGATACCATTGAATATGTAATGAAGAATACTGGTTTCGAGGAGGCCTCCGAAAAGGCATACTCGCCAGCTTCATCTATGTCCTTCTGGGGTATTTTGTTTGATACCGAGACAATGTTGCTACAAATTGGATAAGATCGTGTTAATGAAAATTTCGGGTTGATAACTCACTGGTTACCTTTGAAAGAAGCTACATTACGACAGTTACAGTCTCTGTTAGGCAAGTTACATTTTGTGTCATTGTGTGTTCATCCTGGTCACCTGTATGTGGCACGATTATTAAATTAGCTGCGGGCAACTGGTGACGCCAAGCCATTACAGAACATGTGTTAGCGGACCTTAGCTGGTGGAAAACCTTTTACGTCTTTACAATGATGTTTCAATGATGATCTTTGAGGAATGGAGCCAACCAGATATGCTAATGGCGTCCGATGCCTGTCTACAAGGGTGTGTGTGGGCGATTCTATTTCCAATCCGCTTTTCCACCTGGGAATGCGGACAAAGACTTATCCACTTGTTTTTTGTCTAAAACTGTGGCACAATTGACAGATCGGATAGAAAGTTATAATATTTCTTATGACAGTGCTGCTGCCCGAAACTATTACAAGCAAGCCTATTAAAGGGAAGTGTGCTGGTTATATTTCATGCTCGATATATTTTAGGAGTTGATAATCGTGTACCTGATCTTTTATCTAGATGGTCATTAGCAGACACTTATAAACAGCACTTTCAAGAACTCACTAAAACAGAACAATTGAAAGAGTGCCTTGTTTCTCCTAAAATGTTTGTCTTCTCATGATAGGTAATTTATTTATTTTCATTTTAGATCGAGCAACAACATCTGTTAGAAATTCCTTCTCTGAGGGTACCCAGAAACACTTGGCAACACAATGTCAATCCTTTTTTTCTCCTTTGCGAATATCTTAAACTCGGTGCTTGTCCATGTTAAGATAATACTATGTTATTGTTTGTCCAGTTTTTAAGTCCATCGTTTAAAGCAGTGGAATAAATTGAAGTCCTTGGTTAAGAACCCCCTAATTCACAAACAGCTGAACTGTTTGTTGTTGAAAGGTTTATCTAGGTTGAAAGCTTAAGCGCCTAAAAGAGCTCTTCCTATGACTCCTGTCATTTTATGCAGTATGGCTAATCATTTAGATTTAGATTCGCCGTATGGCGCTACATTCTGGTGTTCAATGTTATTTGCCTTTTGTTATGATGGCTCGTAAGTCAAATTAACTACCAGATTGTGTTAAAAAGTTCGACCCCAAAATAATTGATAAGAGACAACATAATCGTCATTGAAAATGGTCTGATCGTTCAATTCAAATGCTCTAAGACTATGCATTTTTGTCAAAAGAGCGATCAAGTTACCTCTTCTATATATACCTGGCTGTATCCTATGCCCAGCATTCTGTCTGCCTTTTAAAGGCGAGCAGGTCGGTCCTATGACATATTCTTTGTTTCAAAATGGGTTTCGTAAGTTGTTGGATATAGACTATAGGGCATGGGGTCAATATAGCTTCCTTAACTGGTTTTTGTCTCCTCCTTGTGATAACCTAAAATATGGCTTAAGATATGGGTATTGTGTCTCTTATGAAAATCCTGATAGTTCCCACCTCATTTTGAAAAAATGTTGTGCCCCCACCCCCAACCACATTTCAGTTTGCCACGTATACAGTTTAAGTTTGATTCAAACAAAATTTGGTGACTTTTCCTAAAACATTATAAATAACAATTTGAAATAAAATTTAAATACATTCGTCAATTCTTGTTGCCATGGCAACCAATAATTTTATTTTTGATATGAACAAGTTTAAAGTGTAACTACATAAATTAATTTTTTAAAAATAATATTCTTAACTGTTAAATAAGTTCCACGTAGTCACAACATATTGAGCTTTAAAATCGGCTCGGCCCATCGTCTAATATCCTACCTTTCACGAGAAGCGATATTTTTCACACTCTGACGCCGAACCAAGAACAAAACATTTCATTGTTAGCGTTAAAACTGCTTTTATCTAATTAATGCTTGTTCTGATTTAATGATAAGGTTTGGCTGAAGTTTTGTTTACGTTCAAAAACCGAGGTGCAAACTTTTGTATGAACCGCTTCGCGGATTCATACAGTTTGCATCTGGGTTTTTGCGTTTATACTCCAATGAACGTAAAAAAACTTCAGTCAATCTTTAAATGTCCTCCGTTAGAAGTTAACGTCCGCTATCATTAATATAGTCATCTGTCATAACGGCCACTGCCAGAACGATATCTGGCCGGAATTTATTATTTTTTTATTCATGTCATAATTGTTATTATTATTTTTTTCTAAATATCTTATTAAAGTATTTAATTTTCATATTTGTCGCTTTTATTTATAACTTTGTTTATATATTTTAACTATTAATTTGCAATATATTTCTATGTATACTTTAAATTTTATTAGTATAATGGCTATACAGAGATTTTTTAATTAACATTTTATCTAATGTATATAAATTTTTTTTATAGCTGCTTATATTTATTTTGTTTACTAGTATTTATTTATTTATGTTTTATTTTATGTATTTTTATGTAAGTTAACGCACCATAACGAGTTGTAAACTGAGTTAACATTAATCCACTTATTTTTTTTATAGTTCTGATAACATACATGTAGATGTAAATACATACCATGATAGGATCGTACGTCTCAGTGTTGTTACACTTAAACTCCAATGATAATTCATCAACAGTTTGGATTTTATTGGACTTCGGGTTAAAGTTCAGTAAAACGTTCAAAATAGCACGCTCTAAAGGAAAAATATCCCATTTTCGATTAGGTTGGCAGTACCGACTTATGTATACGCCATTGCACAATGCACAGAAGACGTTATGGTAAACCTTGGAATTAATTTTCACCCGAGGTCCGTAACCTGTGTGGCATAATCGTTTGATGGCAGGAATGTTATACACATTGGCGTTGCAATCGGAAATGGCTGTAGAGAGACATGTTCGAGGTTCGAAGCCTTCCGGAAGAAGCTCGTATATTGTGCATCTGCCATTTTGTATCAAGTCCAGCCAAATGTCTTCTTTAGATTTCATGACGTCGATAGCTTCATGGGGACAACTAACATCTAGCTGCCCAAAGGTGACATTGGTCAATCCATTACATCGAGCACAGAACTGATTTCTGTAAGCGGTCTTTGTGGACATATCTGTAACTAGTATAATTTCTTCAGGATGTACCCGGTTAGCTTCCAGACACCGTCTAACATCTTCAGAATCAACGGACGCGTCTCCTGGTGGACATGTCTGTATCACCAGAGCGGATGTATATATGCCCCATCTAGAATCCCGTGGTACTCTTACGCACGTCCATGACCGCAGAGGTCTTGTGTATGGATTTACAATGTCAACACAACAATCCCCAAAATACGAGCATTGTTCGTCACAGTGACATTTGCATTCATAACACCGGGACGATGTTGAATACTCGGAATTGTTGCTATTGCAAACCACAGATGCTCCACATGTGAAAGTATTGGCGTCTTTAAACAGCTCTGAATCCGTCATAGACTCGTTTACTTTGTAATTCCATCCGACATAATCAGCCACTGCTATCATGACCATGTACCACAAAGCTAAAAAAAGCTTTAGGTTTACTCTGTTCGCATTTATGACCCCCATGACAGATAACAAAAGTTTAGAGATGTTCGATGGTCAATATTCTTGGTATTGGTCTTGAATGTATCCTGTCCTTGGCAATCAAGCACCGACTGTTATAAGAACGTGTGCAAACTTCAAGTGTGTGCAGCATATACACGTAAACCCCAAACCAGGTGAATCAAGAAGTGTCATCCATAAAGTTAACGAATCAGGTAACGTCAGGCAGTGGTCAACGAATTTTGTTGGACTGTGTTCAACAGCTACAGCTGCAGCAGTTTCAAAAAATAAATACAGTCGCTTTCCACTTTAAAGCCTTATAATACAACATGCGCGGGATATGATAGGTTGCACAAGGGTGAAATTATCATTGCCGCTGGTTAATTATCATTTGACACGACGGAAATGAAGTTTTCCGCGCAGACATACGGGAAAGTTTAGAGAGCACTCGACTCTCATCCATTGATTAGTTGTTTGTATTGATTGCGAATACCGCCTCTCAGAGCCAGTGCTTTTTATATACTTCTGCACAAATCAAACGGTGTCTAATATGCTTTGTTTAGTCTGAAAAATGTCTGTTGTTATTGCAAGAATTTCTTTGTATCTATTATTTTCTGTATTTAAAAGTTCATCCAATGTACTGTGTACACTCTCACTATAGCTGTCGGTTGTTAAGAACCAGTAACGACATGAATGAATCGGAGGATATTACAACACGGGTGGACTGATTCAGATATCGTGTCTGAAGCTTGTGAAATGGCCATTGGCTCTCATGTAAGTAACGACAACCGATGGGAGATTCTCTGCCATACAGAGTTGTGCACATGGACCCGTACACTCAGAAGCATTTGTATATACATGCAAACACTTAATGATTTGAGTTTTATTATGAACTACAACAACACATTTAGCCAAATTCGCCGAATGAATCTTATGTAATAATGAGGTTCAAGGGTGGAAATTTGAGGAAAGAATATATTATAATGTTTCGTTTCAGCATCCCACCCTTTCCTTTTCTCCCCCCAACGATTTATAAAAGAAAATTTATACGTTTTTATACGCCCGATGAAAACTGATGAAAATTGACCGTCGCTATGGCAAGCGTCCGCCCGGCGCCTGTCGGGATAGCCCGAATCCGTTTCCGGAGCAGATCTCGAAAACTATAAGGCCTATCTTATGAAACTTGGTACGCATATTCACATCAACTGTACTTGCGCCTTTAGCTATACTGGATTAAACATTTTTTTTACTTCCCCGGGATCCAAGGTTGACCTGAGTCATCAACATTAGTGACTTTTGGTTCCGGGACAGAACTTAAAAACTATAACGCCTATCTTTAAGAAGTATGGTATGCACTTTTATACTGTGCCTTTTGCTATCATGAAATACTCATTCTGTCGTTATTACTTACATTATATATACCGGCATATTGTATTACTCATACTAGGCAAACACCCTGTCGCCAATATTTATTAACATACAGATGATTTTTCGTTTGTTTGTTTGACTGGTGTTTAACGTCGTACTCAAGGGTATTTCACTTATATGACGACGGATTTTCCACTTCACACAGCCTTATTACGGTGGAAAACCGGTAGGAAACCTCGTAAAAGCCACCCCAGCGAAACATACAGATGAAGACAAAAGACTATATCACCGGCAAATAGACTCTATTTTACCTGACATGAGGTTTGTTTATGTTGATGAAATTTCGGTTTATGGGCCGATTCGCGCATATGTATGCTGCTGTTCTGTGTCGCTATTTCGGACACGCTTAACCTAACCCTAACACAAATCGTTTACCTAACACTTAGGCGTATCCTTGTCATAACCCATGAGAGATTTACTCGCAGTCTCGAGATTAACCGATAGGCAAAGTTTTACCAATAATTATTAAATGTAATTTAACGATTCGCGGCACAAAACAAGAAAGCGGAAAAACTGAAGAGAGAAGGAAGGGAGTAATAGAACATCACAAATGTGTATCGATTTAGCTGCCTGAATAAAGTCGTTCTTTCACACTCAATATGTTTTTGTTTCAAATTCCAAAAAGTGTTGAATTGTTGGCGATAACGTGCTAGATTACGCGGTCTTAGAAATTACTCTGAAACAACGTGAACCTGTAACTCGAGATTAAATACATATAGAAATGGTTTAAGTCTTGACAGATTCTCGCCAGGTTCGTAAGTTTGGCCAGACCTTTTTGAGTCATAAATTATCCAGGTTGTTACTCTGGACAATTTCGAAAATAAAAAAATAAAAAATGCGTAATAAAATATTGGACTTTTTAACGTCTTCGTCGCGGTGATGAAGACGTTAAAAAGTCCAATCGCGGACATGCCCCGTGAGGAAACGGGTGGGCCATGGCCGTGCAGAATACTCCCTCGTCTTCCTCGGTCGATCGTAAGAGGCGAGAAAAGAGGTTGTTTTCTGTTGCCCTGGTGTTCGCAGAGCTAAAGGGTAACGGGGAGCAGATTTGTTTGTGACGTTATTTATTTGTGTCAGTTGTCATATAAGTGAAATACCCTTGAGTACGACGTTAAACACCCATCAAACAAACAAACAAACTGACAGTATAAATACATAATACAAAACAGCTTCTTTTGTCCCTTACATATGACACCCCCAGAGCAACAAGAAACTGTCTTGAAATCGCAGGTGGATAAGATATTAGAAATAGTGATCTGTAATACTAGTACATACAATTATCACAGAAATTTAGCTAGGTAATGCATACAAGTATGGTACAAACTAGCTTTGTAATATATACTATTATGGCACAAAACAAACTTTGTAATACATGTACTTACAATTATGATATAAATCTAGATTTATAATACAGCTAGGGTGCAAAACTAGCTTAGTAATACATACAATTATGATATAAATCTAGTTTTGTAACACAGCTATATACAAAACTAGCTTAGTAATACATATAATTATGATATAAATCTAGTTTTGTAATACGGCTATGACACAAAACTGACTTTTGTAACACGGCTATGACACAAAATTAGCTTTTTTCATCAATACAGTTATGATATAAATTTAGTTTTGTAACACAGCTATGATACAAAACTAGCTTTGTAATACAAACAATTATGATATAAATCTAGTGTTGTAACACGGCTATGACACAAAGCTAGCTTAGTAATACATACAATTATGATATGAATCAAGCTTTGTAATACAGTTATGATACGAAACTAGCTTTGCAATACATATAATTATGATATATATCTAGCTGTGTAACACAGTTTTGATACAAATGTAGCTTTGTATAATACATACAATTATGATATAAAGTAAGTTTTGTATCATAGCTTTATTACAAAACTAGATTTATATTATTTATGTATGTGTAACAAAGCTAATTGCAATACATACAATTATGATATAAAGTTAGATTTGTAATACAGCTATATACAAAACTAGTTTTGTTATACATACAACGATGATATGAATCTTGCTTCGTAAACAGTTATGATACAAAAACAAGCTTTGTTATACATACAATTATGATACAAAATGTTAACTTCATGGTGCCTACGGTCGGGACGTAAAACTTTTGTACATACTATTATGATACATTACAACTAGCATTGTAAGAAAATTTAAATTTGCTGTTGTATGTAGGCCTATTCGTAAAATTCTCACATTTATTATACACTGATAAATTAATTGATTGAAGGAATAAGCATTGTTTATTGAATGAATCTTTAATACTGATTTCCTTCCTCATTTTCGTACAGTCGTAGATGACAAGCCTAGGGCTACGTGCTCTGCGTCAGTTTATACTAAAAGACCTAAACGGGTTGACATTTTATTTTCACGCCTTCTCCGACCTCTTCTCTGTGGCACTTCCATTGCCTCTAATTAGTTTTACCGCAGCCACATAATTAATGGTTAAATATATACATATAGAAAGAATCAAATCTGTGTGTATGTGAAGAATTAGTCTCACATTGTGTATACCACTGTCAACTGGTGATCCTTAACACGTTGGACGCTTGCGGATCACGAAAGTATTGCCCAATTCGGGGTCAAGTTCCGGTCTAAATTTCGGACATACTTAAAAGACTCGTACATTTATTGCAACGAATAAAGACCCCAAGTTTCGTTAGTTGGTTTGATTGGATTGTAACGCCGTTATTGCGGTTATTTCACTTATATCCCGACGTTCGGCCGAGATGTGTATGAATATAACTAAAATCGTACATTCGGTTTGGCGGAATCCTATTTACCGCTAAAAAGCAAAATATCCATTCGCACACAAACAAACACAGCGGTGACCTAAACTTAAAATATGAGTAGTCCTACATTAATTTCTGAAGCCATAACTAAGAGTACCACTGAACTAACTTATTAACATGAAACAGATTTCCGGCCAAAATGGCAGCGATATTATGACGTCAGAGATATAGTGTGCACTACATTCGTGTATATGGTGGTGGCTCACGGCCTTAATTAAACACGATTTAAAGGATAAGAAAAAATAGGAAAAAAATACAAAAGAAAAAATTTATATAAAATATTAAATAAATAAAGTGAACATGAATACATAGGCAGTATAATAAAAGAAAGAGATTTTTTGACCATGTATATAACTTTCATATTCGGCGTTAGAGACAATTCAGTAACCCAAGCTTGGTACCTAACTATAGAGGACTTGTCACGTCATAGCGTTTCTGTTTCTGACTCGTTATTAATAATCTTGATGATAGTCACAACAAATACAGTATGGTTGTTTGATAATTGATCACAAATATTTTGAGACGATTTTGAACAATATGTATTGGATAATACAGAATGTTATAAAGTCAGAAACGATATTGCATGAAAAGTGAACTATATATGAGTTACCAACACATCCCTCGAAATAAAATACGAAATATCAGGTTTTTAGCACGCATGAATGACCAAATATTGTCCTCATAGCAAGATGAGAAATTAGGAAATGTACTGTGTGAATCCAGTGTCATATTTGTGAATACCCTTGAGTAAGATGTTAAATCGATATTAATTAAACAAACAGTTTATTTACATCTGCACATGTGATTGTGACTTGGTATTATCTTCTACCAAGGAATGTCTGCCCTACCATTATTTTAAAGTTAAAACATTTCTAGCGAGATATAAGTCGTGCAAGGTTGTACATGATCTCAAAGGATCACATATAGTTAATTTAGAATGTTTCTATTCAAATCTGTGATTCTGGGCTACCTTTAACCAAGAAAAGTCTGCCCTACAGTTATTTTAAGGTTAAACCGCCTCTTAACGAAGTGTAAGCAATGACATACTGGGCAGGCAAGAGCATGAAGAACTTGACAAGCAACTGCTCTCCTAAGTCTGACTACTCAGCTGTATTTTTGTGTTCAGTTTTCTTTCAGGTAACCATCACTATGTACAAGTGTGTTAAATGCAAAGATAAATGCATTGTTGTGTTGTTGAACATATGGTCTATGGAGAGATGAAGTATCAATTTAGAGTGTATACCGTTTCTCATCACTAATTCAGGGAGTAAAATTGTATTCCATATATACCTATTTAAAGGTGTTCAATAATTGAGTCCATTGGAACATATGTGGCTTCGTATCACACTGCACACCTGTATATGATTTTATAGTGACAGATTATAGGCCATTCTGTCTAATGCTCATTACCATGGTCACCAGGTGTTGTGTGAAGAATAACCTTTTTTTAATTGCACACAGGTGTATACTGAAGCTTCTAATCAAGATTTTAACATCATAATTGAAATTAATTTAGCCTACTGTAATATGTGAGCTAGTTATGATGATCATCTGGTGACAACAGGTATAGGGTAATCTTACATATACCTGTATACAGTATAAGCACTATACCTGTCTCATTGTTGCTCAGGCTATCACTGTCCTTGCTCCTTAGTTTCAATGTGATCCTGTTGTTCTGGTTCCCAGTGCCCTGTTGTTCTGGTTCTTAGTATCAAGTTGTTCTGGTTCCCAGAACCCTGTTGTTCTGGTTCCCAGTGCCCTTTTGATCTGGTTCCCAATACCCTGTTGTTCTAGTTCCCAGTACCTTGCTGCTTTGGTTCCCAGTACCATGTTGTTCTGGTTCCCAATACTCTGTTGTTCTGGTTCTTAGTATCATATTGTTTTTGTTCTAAGGACCTTGCCGCTCTGGTTCCCAGTACCCTGTTGTTCTGGTTCCCAATACCCTGTTAGTTTGATTCTTAGTATCACGTTGTTCTGGTTCCCAGGACCTTGCTGCTCTGGTTCCCAGTACCCTGTTGTTCTGGGTCCCAATACCCTGTTGTTTTGATTCTTAGTTCCACATTGTTCTCGTTCCCAGTACCCAGTTGTTCTGACTCTTAGTATCAAGTCGTTCTGGTTCCCAGGACATTGCTGCCCTGGTTCCCATTACATTGTTATTCTGGTTCCCAGCACCTTGTTACTTTAGTTCCCAGAGCCCTGTTACTCTGGTTCCCAGTGTGCCCTGTTAATTTTGTTCCCAGAACCCGGTTACTCTGGTTCCCAGTACCCTGCTACTCTGGTCCCCAGTACCCTGTTACTCTGGTTCCCAGTACCCTGTTACTCTGGTCCCCAGTACCCTGTTACTCTGGTCCCCAGTACCCTGTTAATTTTGTTCCCAGAAACCTGTTACTCTGGTCCCCAGTACCCTGTTACTCTGGTTCCCAGAAACCTATTACTCTGGTCCCCAGTACCCTGTTACTCTGGTCCCCACTACCCTGTTACTCTGGTCCCCAGTACCCTCTTACTCTGGTTCCCAGTACCCTGTTACTCTGGTCCCCAGTACCCTGTTACTCTAGTTCCCAGAAACCTGTTACTCTGGTCCCCAGTACCCATTTACGTTGGTTCCCAGTACCCTGTTACTTTGGCCCCCAGTACCCTGTTACTCTGGTCCCCAGTACCCTGTTACTCTGGTCCCCAGTACCCTGTTACTCTGGTCCCCAGTACCCCGTTAATTTTGTTACCCCATTGCTCAGATTCTCAGAACCACGTTGTTCTGATTTCCATAACCTATTGTTCTGCTCCAAATACCCCTGGTTACCAGTACCCCATTGTTCTGGTTCCCAGTAACCCATTGCTCTGTTTTGGCATTTCTGTTCCTAAGGTTGCTGTGCTCCTGTTGTTCAGTTTCTCAGTGCTCCTTTTGTTTCGGTTAGCAGTGCTCCCCTTGTTCTGGTGCTCATTGTTCCTTATCAAGTTCTCAGTGCTCCTGAGCTTCAGGTTGGTATTGCCCATGTTCAGGTTCTCAGTGCTGTTGTTCTGATTCCCATTACTCCTGTTGTTCAGGTTATCAGTGCTCCTGTTCTTCATGTTCTTAGTGTTGCTGTTCAGGTTCTCAGTGCTGTTGTTCCAGTTCCCATATTGCTGCTACTCCTGTTGTTCAGGTCATTACTGCTACTGCTCCAAGCTATCAGTGATCCAGTTGTTCAGGTCCTCATTGCTGTCGTTCTGGTTCTCAGTGGGGTTGTTTTGGTTCCTATAACTCCTAAGTTCATCTTCTCAGTGCTCCTGTTCATGTTCTCCGGGTTGTTGTTCTGGTTCCCATTGCTCCTATTGTCCAGGTTATCGAGTCCATAAAAAGCAAGTCAACAAAAAGCGATTCATGGAAATGCTCCCCCAGCACTGGAGAAAAATTAATTTTCCAACATTATTTAAAAGCTTAACATCTTGGTTGTGCTAGTGTCAATTATTGTTGGAATACACCACCATCATATAAGTTAAAACCTTTAAATACGGCATAAAACACCAATCAATTATTTACATCCATTATCTTGCTCTTAGTGTAATAGCTTGAGGGAGACCTTCATGACCTTCGACCTTCGGGAAAAACAAAATAACCTTTAGGTTTTTCTACAACGACAATCAATCAATTTAGACTTGTTCCACAGAATGACACAGTGAGGTTGCTTTGGATTTGTAAATATCAACAAACAAATCCATCATGATTTGTTCCCATCAGGTGATAATCTGTGTGGGTTAAGATCGCACCAACAACTGATATAAACTAATTGTCCACAAATGTTTATTTTGTTAACAATTTAGTGGACATTAACACACCCCAAAAAAGTGTAGGTGGCCAAAAATGGTTTGATTTTCTTATGGACTTTGAATCGAAGCCAATGTGGCTCAAACTATCAGGCTGAATACACAATGACGTACTGTTGAATCTTTATACACGCACACAGTCTACTTCTGGGGAGCCAGTTGCTACCTGTATTTAACTGATTTTATAAACGCGACAGTTGGAAATCTTAAGTTCAAATCCTATTTTGGGTCTTGCGTTAGATAATGATTAATTTCTTGATCGTTTTAAATTCAATACAGAAAGCAAATTTAACTGTGTGAGTATTAATTTAAATAATAAATCTTTAAAAGAACACGAATTAAAGTTGTATCCTTTTTACTTATTTTCGGTTGATGGGTTGTAACTGCCATTTTGCCCACCATAAAGATGCCTAAAGATATAACATTGCATTGTGTTACAATATTCTACACTTTGAAGCCTACTACTAAAGATATATACATGTATAATGAAATTTTCATGTTCTAAGGATCAGTGTTTTCTTACTCATTCTCTCTTTTTCTTCTGATTTTGTGAAAAAGTTATGTAAAAATTCCAGTCAGAAGTTACTTAATTTTCCATTTGAAAATTTTGATTAAGTTTTTTGCAAGTGTACAAGATTTCTTGTCTGCCAGATTTCTAGCACTCCATTTTTTGTCGAAATTTAATTTTTCAACTCTGTTTTTTCGAAAATCTTATGAGCTACACCTGTGAAATTTGGCATACTTATTTATAGTGACATAATAATATAGTTTAGGTTATCTCAAACTTTGTTTATTCAGCTTACTTTTTTAATTATCCATATTTCAATGCAAAAAGTCCATTGTTCATAATTAATTTTAGGAAAAATTGCTATAAATAAAGAACTAGGCAAAAAATTAAGGATGAAGGGTGTCTCTGTCAGGAATGCCATGAGTTTCAGGGCTCGAAATAGTAAACTAAGAATGGACTGTAACTTTTTCCTCCCCTTACAAACAGTAGCAGACCAACCAGTGAATGGCAAGCTACTTTCATATTTTGACTGATAAATATTGAAATTGTAAATCAACGATGAATTAAAGGTTATTTTTAGATAAGATTTTATTTCCATTTTAAAGTCAGGATATTCTCACATATATGACATATACACGCATTCTGATTTACAATCTTTTTATAATTAAGGCTTGAAAAGGATGGCCTGCTATGTTATTTTTTTAGATTTTTGATTAAGCCGTCTGTTTTTAACTTGGACTGCTTTGACTAAATTTTGGCCTGCTTTTGGCAATTTGCAGGTCGCCATTTGAACCCCTGAGTTTGTTAAACCAGCCTTGTGAACTATAAGATTTTGTTCAAAGCCGGTTAAGTTCTATAGAACCATTTGACTCTGTTTGAGGTATGTTTAGATTGGTATTCTGTTTTTTTAAAACAGAATAATTAAACCATAAATAATTAGGTACAAAAGAAATCTACTTAAGAGGATTTTACTAAATT
>JAVFBW010117387.1:0-15365 GCA_034783835.1 Mopalia ciliata
GCTAACAAAACGCAATTTCATAATAGTGGTCTTACGTCAAATGATAGCGTAATGACTGTGCTTGCGTCTAATAAACCTACCGGTACTCTTTTTATCGAGCTTAGAGTTGGTTTGATAAAACAAAAACGTGCCATTTGTCAGCAGTTTTATCTGAAGTATCTTTGCATTACTCTGCCACTATACACTGAAACCTGTGCGATACTAGATGAGGCTACATGATATGATAGACCATCAGAGATACAGAACCCTGCATCTATGGAAAACATTGGAATTATTGAAGTCCTGAGATATATACACGGTGTGCAAAGTATTCCAGGCTTTGGGGTTGTATAGAAGTCATTGTATAGGTCTGTTTGTATAATTCATTTTTTGTATTCAATAACTGGAATTCCAGAACTCATTTTATCAGTCACCGAAGTGTAAATAAAGACGTTCCTCCTTAATTACATAGGTGTCCTGGAAAATACCCGATTACAACAAGGAAAGTCATAGTAAATTTAAATCCCAACACTGGTTAACACATACATGTGTCTGATATCTGATACCACGTTACCGCCTTAGACACTGTCAGATTCATAGTCCTCTATCATTTTCTGACATAATTACCTGGCAGCGATATAACCCTGACGTTCTGAGACTGAATATGTATCAGGTGATCAGTCATTATCAGTCTGTATTTGACCTTGTGGTCTGAAAGGGGAGACAGTGCGTGTGTGCAACACAGGTGTTATCACGAGAAATAAACATGGCTAAAAAAAGTTAAAAAGTTGTTCAGACCAATGACTTATGGTTACAAGGGGTGGAGATAAAACTAAACATGTCTACTTGACAACATTTTGAAGGTCTTCCTCTATTCAGATGAAAACATTATCCCGTGTTAGCCACTAATTGTCCCTTGACCAGTAAATTAAAAATAAAATGATATCCTGGTACCTCCGTTCGAAAACTTCACTAGAGGCTATCTGAGATTATTTAGTACCTCAATATTTATTAGAATCAGAAAACCCTAATCGAAGCAATTGTCAGATAGGCCTAAACAGTTTTCATGGGATCCGTATTTGTCGGTGTATTTAGGCGGAAGAAATCGTCGTCGAAGCAGTTGTCCATACACGTACTATAGGTGGCATTTGTCGACGGGGAAACAACTGTCATGGTCGCAATCATCGTGGGAGAAGGATGTGTTTGGCAAATTGTTGATGGATCAAATATCGTCATGCAAATGTCCGGCATGGCACATTCTAGGCTATATGGTACAAAAACAAGAATGGTAACAAAGCTGAACGGGTAACTGTCAACTTGTAGGCCGACATTCTTACCTGACAGAATGAAGTTAACCTTAACGACATAAACTTCTGATCAGATATGTCCATATACAAAGGCTGGAATCAATATTTTGACATTCTTATAAACATACAAGCACACGAACCCCAACTCATCCTCTTGCACAGAATGTGCTCCTGGGAGAAGCAGTTATATTCCCTTGGGCGTATAGACTTCTCAGTGGAAAAACATATACGATGTATATACTTCAACCAGGCAGGCAATTAACCGTTATTATACAGAACGTCAAATATTGTCGAGGCTTCTAAAAGTATCCGATACCGGTAGGTTACACTACACTGATTATACTTAAAAACGAACAAACAAAATTCGTATCTTAAGGCGGAAATTTGGGGGAGGGGTAATAATTAATCGTAATTGTTTTACCCCTTCGCCCCTCCGTCCGTTTTGTGCTAGTTCTTCCTTCGCCATTTTTAGAACGCTGGAGACGGGCCTGGGTATTGTTCCACAAATACCTCATTCATTGTACAAGGCGGTCGAAGTTGGTCTTAATTATTACCATTGCTCGATAGTTGAAACTTAATAGGAACTAAATCTTTTTTGGGATCCTTTGTGGATTTTACATGACATCATTGCTCTACAGAAACAAAACGTATCTTCATCCTAAGACTTATCCACATTTTACAGCATTATCATTGATATTCATTACATTTCTGTTGACACTGATAAATTCCATTGTGGAAAGTTTTGTTGAAGAAATCGGTATATGATCCCCCACTTCTGTTGTTTTCATCAAATTGTTTACTTTTGTGTACTGGATTTCTTTGAGGGCACACTATTTGGCTTTTAACCTCAGCGACCGATAAAAAGTTTTGTTTTAGCTGTCACCGGATTTCGAGGCAATTTTGCGAAACAGCGTTTGAATTTGATGTTAATGTGTATGGTAAACCAGGCACGTTAACAAAATTAACAAATCCTAGTGGCTTAAAAGTTAGATATGTAAGCGGAGTAAAATCTTTCAATGGCTGTAACAGTTATATTGTAAAACAGAACACGACAAATCGGATAAAGATAATAGAAAATTAAGCAAAAGAACAAATATAGGGCATATGCATGCAGATTGAGGTGAAACCCCACAATTCTGAACCCTGTGAGTTCTATGAACGCCAGGTGACCCCTTCTCCTGACATTAGGTTACATAACACAGGGTTTTAATTGAAATAAAAGTCTATTGTGGATTACTGCCTGTCAATTAAATATATATGCATTCACAAGCCCTCAGCTTTTTGTGACATTTGTCGAGAGTGTATATGGTTCCACCTAACTATTCAAACACATGAAATGTAGCAAAACACATGGTTACGTTAAGTCCGCGCGTCTTATAGTCGTTAAGATAACACGAGCCCACGCGGGTACGTGCTCTCCTCGCGCACTGCCGTTTCATTCATGATCATGAGGATGGTACAATGTCATCAACAACTGACACCTGTGTGGAAATCCTAGTCCTCTATATACGTATGCACGACCACATTAATACTGACAGAACGAAATCCATATAATATAAAGAAAATAAATAGAAAATGAAATTCACCTAACAATACATTCTTTAAAATATCACACCTGAGAAAATAAATATAGTTGATAAAGAGGGTAAGTATAATTAATAATGTGGAATTATGTCAATAGTGAAGAAATATGCCTACAACAGAACAAATGTATATGGTTGTGCGAGATTGTATCATTCAGTCTAACCTAGGTTCACAGTTTCCCTATACATGGTCACACGCTGTTCAGTTTGTTTTGCGTATTGACAAGCACTATAGTCGCTTTGAGTAAACGCTATAATAGCATTCTATGTGCATATTAAACAAGACTAGATTAATAAGATATAAACTCGACCTTCGTGACAGAAATCTGTTAGTTTCTTGTATTGACCAAGAGTTTTTAAAAGGATAATCAGAAAAGATAATTAAATTGGAATAATACTCCGGTGTATGCATGGATTGCACAATCCTCAATACGATCGTGACAAATCTAAATTTGAGTGTAACTAGAATGTGAAATACGCAATGTGTATTATAACATCAATTGGATTTATTATAGGCCTATTCTGTACACAATTTAGTCCTTCAAGACCACAGGTAACAACCGTGGTGAGATCTCTCATCTGGATATATATTCCACTGGAGTTCTAATTAATTTGTATATCATATGAAATCTGTTGGTTATTGAGGCTCTTTTAACTATTTGTCTTGGTAATGAATACATTTCTAGATGACGAAATCGATGAAGATTAGTTCTATACCAAAACCGCATTCCCCATGCTTTCGTTAAAAATAAAGGCAAATATCACATAAAAGGATCATTCCTTCGTGGTTTTGATTCTAACCTGTATACTGTGAAAATAAGCTTAGATCGCTTTGCGTCTCCTCACTTTCAGAGCATTCGGAGATTGGATGGTGCGTGGAACTTTATGTATTAGTCTGGGATCACCGACATTCGTGCAGCGATAAAGAAAATTCACAGTTTTTACCCTGCTTGCATAAACAATTACCTGGTAAATGGAGGGTTCACATTTGGAAGCAAATAAATATACAAATAAATTACCCAGAAATCAATGCCTAGCTTGACTCCGAAGCGGGTTAGGTTTCATTGGATTTTCATTAACCAATTATTTAAATTGACACTGCAAAAAATTGCATTTGAAAAGAAAATTATTGTGATGCCAACCTAGCGAAATATTAAAGCTCAGTAATGAATTAAAATTGATACTTAAATTGAGTATAGCCTATACCTGCATCGTTCAATTAAACTACAAAGCTGCATGGAAGCGAAATATATGATTTTTTTTAGTTGGTGGCTAACCTCTCGTTCAATGATAGACTCATTTCAGTGACAACTTTGCAGAGTAAATTTTCCTTATTTAGAGAAGATGGTGTCAATTCAAGCAAATGCAAGATTTTTGTTGTTGTGGATAGTTGCCATAAGAATTGGCCAATTAAGAAGTTAACAGACAAGATCGAATAAGAAAATGCGAAAAAAATACAACAAATCAGTAACACTTGTTAATTAATAACTATATAGGATACTGGTACATTATCATTATACTAGACTGATTGCTGGTGTATCTATAGGCCTAAGTGAACATAATGTAGGCCCTAATTTTGTTTATTTTTATTTTTTTGCTCTAGCATTCACAGGCTTTTACAGCTTTATGCGTCTTGAAAAATTTGGAGAAGGCTTGTGCGCGCAACACGAAATTTAAATTAAAGAAAGTAAGATTTGGACTTCACTATATCAGGCTGTGGATGAACGGCCATTCACTATTTAATTTAGTTTGAAACGGTTTTTTTTTTCTTCGGATTATGAAACTCTTTAGTGACAAAAATACACTTTAAAAAGAATAAGGCCGGTTAAATAAAAGCTGCGTATAGGTCTATTGACATTTTAGGCCGTCCAAAGCAAATTATGTAGCCCAACAAGTAAGCATATCGACTGCATGCTTGTTGCAGTAACTTGCAGAAATATACAATTCCGCTCATATATACAGATAGAGGTCTACGAACATGTCAACTTTTTTTTAAGTTTGCATGTGGTTGAACTTGAGCTGAAGTCATGTGAAAGTATATGTTGCGGTCTTATCTCAAATCAGTCCTGAAGCCGGAAAGTTTTATTGGACACTTTTATAGTCTCTGTTATAAAGGCCCCTATAGGCGTATACTCCAGTACATCTTTCGCTTTGCAGTTGTTAAAGTCATACCGAGACAGTGTGTCTTTATCGCACTTCATTGACTCCTGGAATCTTACGAGCCAATTGTAGGCGCTGTTTTTACGGCACCTGTTTATAGCGATAGCGTGCAGTGATAAAAACAAACTTATCGGAATATATTTTATTGTTGACATCCCAAAGTATATAGTGCTGTCATTTTGAAGTTGACCTAGCTTTTTACACAGGGCAGGGCTTAAAGTGGTTAGCCCCCTAGCGGCGAAGATTGACAGCGCAATGGAAAGCCCCGGATGACGGCCTTACAACGGAAGGGAAGTTCTGTTTAAGTCGACAACACTGGGCGATAGCGAGCAGTTTGTTACTGGATTTTACTGCGATCAATTGGGGACCTGAGTGAGATGTGGTTAATGTGTAGAATGGTGAGCGATCGGCGTTACTGTGAGTCGCATCCCGCCGCTAGGACAGGCCAACACCAGTGAGTTCATCGTGATTTGGTAGCAGAGTGCTCTAAATGACGGCATGCCGTGGTGGGGCACTTGCCCGACCCCTGGGCTCTTCCTTAGGCTGGTGCTGCTCTATGTTCTTTTTATAACGCTAAATTTCGTTTGCCCGACTGAAAGTATACTTTGTGGCCCCTGCAATCCATTGTTATGTGGAGAAAGAGTTGACTGTCCTAAAGGTATTACTACGGACTCTTGTGGCTGTTGTGAAGTTTGTTCTAAACTTGTAAACGAGACATGTGGGGGGAAGCACGGACTACTGGGGCGATGTGCTCCGGGGCTAGAGTGCTTCATCTCGCCGGAGATCGGTCAGCCCATCACCGGTCACGAAGAAGGGATTTGTAAAGGTAAGCAAACTTATGTGGTTGTCGTACAGGTAAAAGCTGGTTAACAGGTGGTTGCGCTGTGTAGGATTATAGATGTAGCGTTACGTTGAGCTAGTCAGCTGTTCATTAGGTAAATATAACATTCAAGTTGACTCACCTCCCTGTTCAATAAAGTTTAAGTTTACATTAACTTTGCAAATCACGCTGTAGGAAAATGAAGTAGACTTCCTTGATGTCAGACAAGGGATTTTTTTATGTTACTAAATTATACCATTATGATGTATATGAACATTAATTATATATCCATAAATAAATAAAATTGTTTCCTTAAATATATATATTTTTTTAATATACATTATTAAAAATCCGATTGTTTACTAAACCAGATATAAGTCTGGCTAACAGGGCAAATCAATTCTAATAAGCTGTGACTACAATGTCTCAGTTCCCAGAACTGAAACACATATTCTATTGTTGCATATCATTGAATTGATCACAATATAATTAACAATGCTATCTTATCTTAATGAAGCTGCATTGTTGTAATTAGTTTGTATCTTTATCACATCTGTTGTCTATAAATGGTTTATTGTTCAACTTATGCAACACTGATTTTGATTGAAATTTTATGACTTGATCTCAACCTGAGATGCGATTTAGATATTTCTAAGGCCTGACACTTCATGTACAAATAGATTTTGACTTTCACAGTTAAGTTACAATATTCTCATTATTAACATTTAGTTCAACTGACTTTAGTAGATTAGGTAATTAGCGCATTGGTTATATGTCCCATCATCCATAAGGTTGCCCTGAGCTGTTATCTATAAGATCTGACATGTATTCTTCTCTTATTAGTTTAGTAAAACTATTTTTTTTGTTTGTTACTTTGTTGTGTCATCAGTTAAGAATATGCATCTGGATATCATAAATAGACAAGTCAAACTTTTCTTGTGGTTCAACAAATCATATTTTGGGATTAATAAAAGCTTAACTTTTTAAGCCCAACTCCGCTTCCTGCTTAGGGTTAGTCCAATAAATAGTTAACTTTGTTTTATTTTGTATGTATAGGATTTGATTGTTGCTGCATGTAGAGTATACCCTTTAAGGTGACAATAGCCAGTGCAGCCAGGTCATCTGAACATCAGCAGGTCAATTGTCAAAAGTTTTTGTTATGTAAGAGTTGTTTGAATGTACTATTTGTTCCGATCATATTCTTCATTGATTTAACTGTGACATAAACTGTGCATTTGACTTTGTTTTGTAAGAGAGTTTAAGCTGATTGGCCCTGTGCCAGTGCGGCTTCATGCTATCATGTGAGATCTGTGAAGTCGGGGTAAGCAGTGAGTCAATACCGAGATAGAGGGAGATGGGATGGGGGCCTTGGTTACCTCTGTCAGACCAGGCCAGTCCCCCTTAAACACAGCTTCTCTATTTGTGTATTGTCTCTTGTGCGTGTCATTCTTACTCAACCAATTCTATTCTCAATTGCCAAGGAAGCTTTTTTAGCTGTTTTGTTTGAAATGTTGACACAGTGAATCTTCCATAAGCTGTATTGTTCTTCCTAAGTTTGGTTGAATTTGCCTAAAAGTACTAGGAAGGAGTGTTTGCTGTTGATTTACTCTCAGAGGCATAATCCTGTCAACATTACCTCTGTTTACTTCCATGTCTGTGTCCTGTGTTTTGACCTAGATTCACACTAGACAGCCCAACTCTTTTAACTAGAATCCACACCTTCTCCATGGGTGCTTGGAGCTTCCAGTTGACCTGTTCCACTTAGAGATAAAGCCACAATACAAAGCAATATGTTGGTGATGTCTTTGCGATGTGAAAGTCTTTAAGTTTACTGCCAGTGATGCAAAGTTGATTTTCTTCAACCGGTGGGCTTACATGCTGGCATTTTACGAGTAAAATTACTTTAAGTACGTCATAAAAAAAAATTGATCAAACAAACAAACATCCCTAATATTGAAAAGAAAAATACCAATTTTCTTGATCATCCTTACCTTGTTCATTGAACTAAGAGTCTTTGTTATTTATGTATTTTGATCAAATTCAAAAAAATAATACGATTCTACAAGCTGACATCACAAATCTTTTTTTTTGTTGTCAATTTGAATTCTGTCTATTTGAATTGTTGAATTATAATGATTATTTCTCTGACATTTTCCCAGGCAGACATTTATGATTAACGACTATTTCTTATCAGCTGTTATTTTCTCTTGCCCCCTGGGCTTCCCAATTTCTCTGTACGTTTTGTTTGACTGGTCAAGCTGTTTAATTTGATGAAAAGATCTACCTTGTCGCAGTTTGCTGATTTATTTATATGACCAGTTTGTCAATTTGTGTGAAATCTGACCCGGGGCTTTATGATATACCTGCTACTTAAACTTGTCAATATGAAATGTGTTAAAAAAATAATAAAACAGAAAAAAAAAAAAAACAGTTGAGTAAATTATGGGGGAAGATTCATTCTTATTTTGTTGTATGGGTTAGGCTATTTCTAGTGTTTGTCACTTCACTTTAGAAGTAAGCTTACTTATATGTACATGTCTCTAATTAAATTTTTCATTTACAGGTGAAATAAAATTCCAATAAAGACTAGTCAAACAAAGGAGATAAAATTGTTAATAAATCATTTCGTGATATTACCAATTACCTGTAGACAGGTTCAGGTATTAACAGTGATAAAATAATTGTCCCTGGGGTGGGGGAAATTATATCCTTATTAATTTAGTTATATTTGATCTTTACTTTGTGATGTACAGAGTTGAAGTATCCACTTAACAAACTGTCAGTATAACTACATGTCAGACTCTAAAAGCATATTTTTTTTAACCGAATCTAATTGTTTATTCTACACTTTCTCTAAAAGCTAAGGAACTTAACATTAACAATTGAATGCAACTCATTTTAACCTAAGTTTGATTGTTTGCCATAGTTATATGCCATACTAAATCTTATATGTCTTAATTGACGAAAAAACATTTAAAGTTGCTTTTGAGTGATTTATTGAAGTTTCCTTGACTTGAGGTTCTAAACAATACTATTAACCAATAACCACTGTTCATGAAAAAGTAAACAAGAGGTGACAATGTTAAAGGTCATTATTGTCTAAAGCAAAATAAATTAAGTGTACTTTTAAAATTGGTAATGTTCCAAAGTAATTTCAATTTGCCTCTTATGTAAAGGTGTATCCATATTACATGTCAGAGGTAATGGGAGATCTCTTCTTTAGTCATTTCAACAAACTCTTTAGTTGATGGTTTAATTAAATTGTCAGTTAAACACGTTGTGTCTGTCAGTCAATATAACTTTGCATCAGAATTCAGGGCCACTTTAAGAGAGAAGATTTGTTGTGAGATAGGTAGTTCAAGCAATCCGTAAACATAAACCAAAAGAAACTGGCATTCCTTTTCCAATATATTTTTTTCATCATTTAATTACCAAGCAAGAGAGTTGCATATGGGTATTGCATTGTTTTTTTTATGCTGCAATATCCTTCAACAGCAAGAGGAATGATATGTTGCATGTCCCACCTGTGATAGGTGCTTAGTTGTCAGCTTTGAAGTCATGACAAAGACTGACAGTAAAATCAAATACTAGAAGAGGATTAAGCGAAATTAATGTGCTATACTTCCCTCAGATTTTATTGTCAATTGAATCATTCATCCGATTTTGTCATCTATTGCCTTATGTACCTTGAATCATTCAACAGATTTTATGATCTATTTCCTTATGTGCCTTGACTCATTCATCTGATTTTATCATCTATTGCCTTGGTATATGTGCCTTGAATCATTCATCTGATTTTATCATCTATTGCCTTGGTATAACTACCTTGAATCATTCATCAGATTTATCAACTATTGCCTTGGTATATATACCTTGAATCATTCATCAGATTCTATCATCTATTGCCTTGGCTTATGTACCTTGAATCATTCATCAGATTTGATCATCTATTGCCTTGGTATATCTACTTTGAATCATTCATTGTTTTTTAATCATCTATTGCCTTGGTATATGAACCTTGAATCATTCATCAGATTTTATGATCTATTGTCTTGGTACATGTATATGTACCTTGAATCATTCATTGGATTTTATCATCTATTGCCTTGGTATATGAACCTTGAATCATTAATCAGATTTTATGATCTATTGTCTTGGTACATGTATATGTACCTTGAATCATTCATTGGATTTTATCATCTACATTGTATTGCCTTGGTACAGTATATTATGTACTGTGAATCAGGCTTAGCCAGAAGTCTGAAGTAGGGTGTCCAAAATGGTCATTTTGCTTCACTTTTCATATAACTGGGTGTCCAATTTTGACAGTTTTCTTATCTCTTGCATGTTAAAATTTCCTAAAATAGGGTGTCCAAATGAGGCAATTCTTCAGGGTGTCCATTTGGACGGGTGGACAGGTGTCTGCCTAATCCCTTGACCTTGAACCATTCATCAGATTTTATCATCTGTTGCTTTGGTATATTGACCTTGAGTTCTTTTTAAAAACTCAAAGTGGTTATAAGCTGTCACAAAGTTTTGAAAATAAAAAAAAAAGATCCAAGATTAAAACAATTTTGTTAAAATGAAAATAATTTTCAATTCACAAAAGACTGGTTATCAAACATGCTTTTAATACCTTGAAAAAGCTAAATCTAATGTACTTTTTACTCCTTCATATAAATTGGTAAATTTGAAAACACACAAAAAGAAAGAATTTTTGAGATTTGTCTCTACCTTTATCATTCATTGCACTTGATTAATCAGTTAAAAACAAAACATACAGAGGGCACTGCTGTCATATTTGAATGTATCAGGTTATAGGAAGCCATTATTGATTTAAGCTGGATCCAGATGAATCAATCCATGAAACTGGCTTGTAATGAAGGAACAATTCACTTTTCTGAATAGGAGGTGATGACGTTGTGAAATGGCCGATGTGACTACATTTTCAACTCCAATAGTTCAATGCATTGTAATACTATTTTCCACCTTTGAAATGACATATCTTTGGTGCTGCAAAATATTTTAGAAGCATTATTACATTACTCCTTTGAACTTCTCCTTAATCTTAAGCTGTCCATTGCTATCAAAATTTCTTTGATCCATTGATGCCTTTTAATGTTAATTGTGCTTTAAATCCAAACCTATAGACCCCCTTTATCAAATTGAGGGGATGTAATACATTATATGAAGCTTACCTTTTTATGTTATGGTTCATTTAAAGTCCCTTAAATCAGGTAAATATGTCAAGGGTCAAGGCATCATCATGTTAAAAATATTTTTCTTGACACTTTTCAACCTTGACATAAGATACCAAATATTAAATTATTGAATATTTTATGTTATAAAACATAGAATTTTTATCTCAAAGGCCCAGTAGCTGTGTAGTATAAAAAATTCTCTAACATGATTCAGCATACAAAGTCACTCTGTAACCAATGTTCACTCACCAAGGTAGTTCCAGAAATGACAACTCACCTAGGTGCTTGATTAATACGTCTTAGAACTACATATTGAGGTGATTCATAAACCAATGATTTACTCACAAAGGTGGTTAAAAGGACACAAATTTCACTGATCTAGATGGTTCATGAACCAATATTGCACTCACCAAGGTGATTCATTAACAAAGATTTTTGTCACCTGTATGCCACTTGTCTAGGTGATTCTCAACCAATATGCCACCCACCAAGGTGATCCATAAAACTGTATGCCACGCATCTAGGTGATTCCTAACCAATATGCTAACCACCAAGGTGATCCATAAAACTGTATGCCACTCATCTAGGTGATTCATAAACCAATATGCTAACCACCAAGGTGATCCATAAAACTGTATGCCACTCATCTAGGTGATTCATAAGATACATGAGTCGTGTTCCCATATAAGTGAAATACCCAGACTTGAGTCTGGCATAAAACACCAATCAAACATCATTATCATCATATGTTTGTGTTCTGAGAGAAGACCATGTGTCAATTTGGTCTTATGTGTAGAACTGTTGTACAGTGTTTTATCTAAGATGTGTCTGGTGTCTGCCTCACAGCTGGCTAGTTCCCTCATATACAGACAGGTAGACTGGGCTTACAGAACTAATCAGTGTTTACCTTTTAGAATCAGGCCAAACAATTCCACTATAAGCATTTTGCCTGTGAAATGGGAATCTGTTGATCTACATTCCAGATAAAACAAAAATTGGTACTTATTTGTGTTTTAACTTTATTTACCTGTAACCACCAATTAATGAAAAAAATTATCATATATTTAACGAACATTGTTTCATTTCTCAGTGTAATACTCAGGATGTCATAATCCCTGAAACAGACTTAGATCTCAATGAGGCATGTTTTTATCTCTCATGTCTGGAGTTTTGGGACTACAAGTTAGGGTGGGCACTTTCTAAACTGGTTTGGGAGCATTGTGTTTATGTCACAGGCTTATATACATGTACAATGTATGTAATATAGCAATGGCTCTCTCTTTAGGAACGAGTCTTAAATGGCCTCCAGCTAATTGTATCCAATTTCTCTACTTTATTATTGAATAGCGGGACATTTGAATGCGGTGAGAATTCCTCACATGGACACTGTTTATGTTACCTGAATTAGATATTTGTACACTTTAAGTTAATGGATAGTTTGTTTTGACGCTGTCCTCTCCACTGTTGTCAGTTTGTATCAACCATACAGGACTTCACTTGTGGCTCCAGACTGATTGACTTGCTACAGGGCATATAACCCCCATATTAGCCCAGCTTTCTGGGGCCTTTCATATTGCAAAGGTTACTTCTTAGTATAAACATGTTAATGCAGCCTGACCAGATAAGGCCAATATACTGCCATTAACATTTTTTTAAATCTCAGCAAATCCTTTAATATCAGGATAGACATTACATTACATGACCTCTGACCTGTAGGGAATTAAGACATACTTACCCAGTTTGGATTCCTCCTCACTGTCTGTGTGTAGACACTGTATCTCCCCCTCTCCTCACACATCCATACCTGATGTAACTCTGACGCAAATTAAGTTTTAGTTTACATTATTGTTTTTTAGACACAAATTTAGGTATTTTTGTTTACTTCATTCTACATATACAAAGCTCTACTATAAGCATTTTGCAGTGTTTACAGCTCTACAAATTTTTTGTTCGGACCCTCTGTGTACCTCATTGAGATCTAGAAGTATATATGTAGAAAATACTATAAAAATTTCTGATATATTTTATATTTGTATGCCTCCGAATGAACAGCAAAAGGATTAACTATAAGATTGGCACTTATTATAATAAAGGGGCCCGCAACTGTGGCTTAGTGGTTAGCATGTGTGCTTACTAATCATACTTCAGTGTACCGCTCACTGGATTGAGTCCATCTGTCTCCCCTCATTGAGTTCATCTGTCTCCCCTCATTGAGTTGGACAATGTGCAGGAGAATTGCTGAACAGAGGGTGTACCACTTTATAACATGTGACAGAATGGGTGTTTCTCTCTATAACACATAATACAGGTTATCAAAATATAAAATACATCACTAATGTCAAATCTGGGACGATTCTGTTACAGTAAGCTCTTTACAGACATTGAGGGCAATTTAGAAAAAAAGTTAGCAATTGTTTATGAATACGTTTTCGACAGTTCTATTATGAAGTTAACATAGCTGGGATAAGGACCATTACTGTCTGGAGAATGGAGTAGAAACTGGATAGGTTATTTAACTGTCTGTTGTCACTAAATTGTTGTTTTGTGGTCTTCGTAACCTTGCATGTACAAGCGTTGACCTTTTAACAGGGCTTGTCAAATGAAATGTTTAAAATAGACCATGTAGATTCAAAAAGCAGAAACTTTTGATAAACAATTGCTTTGTTGTCTATCAACTGTTGGCATTGTTTTATTATTTCTGTTCACTTTGATGTATGTATCTATCTCTTTGTGAAAACCTTTCAGTGCACTAATGCTGCACTGCTCATCTCCAGTTGACATAAATCTTTACTCTCCTGTCAAATAAGTTCCTGCTCTTAGTTCTGATGTTGCCTGAAGAAGACTGGCATTAAGTCTATTTTCATGTTTTGTCTGACGATTGAGGCAGTGCCTTGTACTGTTAGTGATGTCAAGGCTGGTCACCCTCACCAATTATGCTAGCAGGTAAAGTTACATTTGGTATGGCATTAAACCCCAATCAAACAAACAAACAGACTGTCTGACAAACAACACCGAGTAAGCGTTGCCTGGCTGATGGCAAAACTTTAACAGGAATTCAAATGACCACTGCTTTGGTTGATGATATTTAATTGAATTATAAATTATATATAGTATTTGAATAAGTAAAGAGAGAAAAATTTGCTTGCCTACACCAGGTTTGGAACCCAGGACCTTTGGGTAACTGGCCTAAAACTACCAACTGACCAATATATATATTTATATATATATATGAGAATAAGTTTTTCTCCTACTGGAATCTGATTTTCTGTGTAGCTGTTCATAAGAATGATATAAATACCGGGTTAAAGTAGTGATTCTAAGAACTGAGTTCTTGTACTTAAGTGTGCTTTACCTGTAGACATGTTCTAATGCCAAGTCACTCAACAGGTGTAAATCACAGGTTAATTATAAATATATAAACCCTAAGTGAATATATATAGCTTTGAGCTCTTCAGCTGGCACATGCTAATAAATTAAGCTTATACTCTGATGGATAGAGTTTGAACTTTTTACCTCTATAAGTGGTTATATCCATGTATTGATCATGATATATTAGGTCATTATAATTCACGGAGAAATGAGCATTCATAGGTTAATAGTTCATGGTACCTGTGCAGAGGTCTGCATAGCAAATTGATTTTAGTAGGCCCTAGTGTTTACTTTCTTAGAGAATGTAATTCTGGGCATTTTGAAGAGAACTAATAATGTCAAAACCAACATAAATACAGCTTCATTCTTCACCAAAGTGTTCAACAAAACACACCAGTTTTTCTTTCCATTTTTATTTTGAACTTTTTTTTTCTTCATTTTTTTGTCAAAAATTTCATTTTGGAAATTTTGAACATTTTGGGAGAAATTCAATATTTTGAGGCCAAATTGAATACTATACTAGACTTGTTTTCATTCTAGGGGGAGTTTAGTGGGATGTAGAATTGACCTCTATCAACCCCACCCTCTGGCTAAAGGGGAGTTTGTTTGAAGAGTAGAAATACTGTCTTAACTTAGCACTCGATGAAAATTTACTTTCCAACATTAATTATGGAAATGTTTCTCATCTTGGTGGTGCTAGTGTCAATTACTGTTGGAATACACAGCCGTCATATAAGTGAAATAACCTTAAGCACGCTGAAAACGTCAGTTAATCCAATATCCAGCCCATGCAATGTCATTTATTTTTGGAAATGTACATATAAACTTGCGTTTTAACTCAATAAATTCTTGGTCTCCTAAATTTGTCATTGGTGGTTGGAAGGAGCTTTATGTTGCCCTGGTACACTCAAAGCTAAAAGGGAACTGGCAGCCGATTTGTTTTTGT
>JAVFBW010117398.1:0-15362 GCA_034783835.1 Mopalia ciliata
AAACTATGTAACATAACTTGTAAAACGATTTTCTTATGTTGTTGATATAATGTAACGTTCACCCTGGTCTTCATATTTTTTTTTTTCAAGGTAAAGCAGTACTTTCTGTTTGTTTGTAAATATGATGAGCTGAATCAGCTGTTTTAACTGCAGAAGAAATCACTGCAATACAATAAACTGAATAAAAGAGTAATAATAAAAGAGCTGAAGAGAAAATATAACGTTTAATTAAAAAAAAATGGATATGATGTTAACAAAATAATGTTAAGTCATGGTACATGACATTGTGTTTTCTACAGAAAGGTAAGAGAGCCAAGGACAAGACTTCTGCCACAATGGTGAAAACTTTTTTACATGGACACAACCTTTTTTTAACTGACAGGCCAATAGTTGGCGTCTCTATCTCTTTTTCCTGAGATGTTCCTGGAATAAGTTCTCTTTGCTCGCTTCCCGAACTGTCCTCCGGGACGATCGCTGTTTGCTTTACCTAAACCGAAGGGATCAACCGAAGGGGCATCGACAGTGTGTGGCATTGTTGTTGTTGTCATGAGAGATGTCGAAGGTTTTGAAACAAACAAGTCTGGTATTCTCCCTTTCGTTGTTCGTTTTGACATTTTTGGTCGCCCAACTTACGAATTAACTTTATTGACATGAGTGACACGCGTTTGTGTTACTTAATATAACGCTTTAGCAAAGGACGTAATTTCAAACAACAAACTAGACTTGCGAGCCTCGCTTTGGAAAACATACTCCTCAGCCACAAGATGGCGCTAGAGCTTTACTTCCTATTCTACTTTAGTCTCGCGGGACTAATTTTACGTTGGGCGTTTGTCGATAGTCTTAAAAACATTTTTCAGCGAAATTCTTCGATCACTAGTAGAAGTTATTTTACTTGGTGAGAATTGTCCCGTCTCACTCTCGTGTATTTTAATGCATTAAATGATTATGCCTGTCTCAGTTGGAAGATACCCGTCTCATTGTCCCAGGGGATCATTGCCCGTCCAAGAAATTGTCCCAGGGGATCATTGCCCGTCCAAGAAATTGTCCCAGGGGATCATTGCCGTCCAAGAAGTTGTCCCAGGGGATCATTGCCCGTCCCTTGGATGGGTGGCTGGCTAACACTATGGTGGATGCTGAAATTCAAACTGTGCAAAAGAAACGAAATCCACCATTTCTTGAGTCATGTGGCAAGTCCACTGAAAGTCGCAATGCTGTTGTGACTGAGTAATGGCTGGTTTCATACTTGTACTTTATAAAAGCACTTAATGAAGTCCATCAGACGGTAATGAGGGAGAAGGCCTGAATAGAATTCTTAGGGGCAAGTCTAGAAAGACTTTCTTTCTTGGCAATAATTTTTAAATTAAACACAGACCCACATTAACTTTTCCTGGGGATGTTCACGCTATTGCTACATCATGAAATACATAGAAACAGCTTAAGCACAATGAATTAGCAGAGTTGAAACAAAGGCATTCTTTATTACTTACGCTGTCAGAATAAACGCCCCATCATTGATGCGTTTGATAGCTTGTAAAGCATTTTGCTTCCTGGCAAATTCCACCACACCTTCCCCAGTAGACTTTCCACGATCATCACAGATGACAATAGCTCTTTCTACCTCACCCAGCTGAGAGAAAGCACTCTCTAAAAGCTCATTTGATACAAAAGGAGACAAATTTCGAACTCTCAAAGCAGATCCATGTGAAGCAAATCTAACTCTGAGTGTACGTCCCTTTCTGGTTGTTCCATCCAAGGCAGCTTTTGCAGCCTCTGCATTGTTTCTGTAGTCCTAGAAGAAAAAAGGGTAGGCTTATGTTATTTGGATAAATGGTTTGTTTTGGTTATAACATGCACTACACAGGTTATTTTTTCACACTAACGATTGTTCAGGTTACCTAGCAGGGCTCGAAATAGAAAAACCAAGAATGGACTGCAACTTTTTTCTCCCCTTAAAAACAGTAGCAGACCAACTAGTGAATGGCAAGCTACTGTCATATTTAGACTGCTAAATATTGAAATTGTAAATCAACGATCAATTAAAGATTATTTTTAGATAACATGTTTGCTGTCAATTCATAAACACAACAAAGGATTTTCTTTTCCATTTAAAAGTCAGGATATTCTAACATACATGACATATACATGCATTCTGATTTACAATCTTTTGATAATTAGGCTTGAAAAGGATGGCCTGCTATTTTATTTTTTAGATTTTTAATTTAGCAGTCTGTTTTTACCTTGGACTGCTTTGACTAAATTTTGGCCTGCTTTTGGCAATTTGCAGGCCTCCATTTCGAGCCACTGTGTAGAGGTAGAGGTTACACAATCTTAAACAAGCAAACTGTCACCATTTATGCAAAAGTTTGCATTAACATCACCCATGAGCATTTTTTTGCCCTGATAATGACCAGATTACCAAGTCTTGATTAAGGCATGCACACAGCTTACCAAATTAAAAGTTATAGATTAGGAGTTAGGACATTCGGGTCGGTTTAACCCACCAATGGAGAATTCCCAGGTTAGTCTACTGGTATCAAGACTTTTGTGAATAAAATTTTATTCAACTATGTAAAGTGCAGTAGATCATGGCACATTAAAGTAATTATTTTGTACCCTTATAAAAAAACGATTGTTCATCTAAATTCCTGTGTTACATGGGTTTAAATTCATAGACAAGGTTGGCACAGAATCATGAAATGCTAAGAGTTTTCAAGAATAAAATTGGGGGGGTTCCAGTTAGCTTTTGAGCATCATTTGCAGGAGTTTGAAGGAAGCCATAAAACAAATCTATATTTTTTTAATTTCTTAATTTATTTTTAAAGCCTAAAAAAAAATTTTGTGAAAACTTCAACTGAATTTCAAGAGATTTCCAGGAGCAAAAATTGTTTTACAGGAAATCACCCGACTGGACAAACGCTGATTAAACAAAAGATATGTTATGCAAAATTATTTACTCGGATAAAAATTATATTCATGCTGGTTTTTCTCGATGTCACAGTGTCTTTTATTATATATCAGAAAATATTTAATAAAACTTTTATTTCAACATTCAAAATGGGTTTCAAGAAGTCTTAAAATATTAAAACTGCAAACTCTTCCCGCGAGCTCAGCTGTGGCGCTCTCCACAGAAAGGGTGTTATAACATAACTGCGTGGCTTCTATTTTTACAACCCATATGCGGAGAGTTGAATTTGGTAAACGAGGCTTTTAATGTTTTTGACGCCAGCGCAGTTACAGAGGAAAAATAATTTCAAAAACTTGTACTGCTTTTGAACCGAACCGAACCGAAGAAAGGTCGAACCGTGACAGCACTATTTCATTGTAGTTGTAAGTTTACTGTTCTTTATATCTACATATTTAAGTCAACTTAACCAAGAGTTCTGTGAAGACTGATAGTTCACTAATGATCCAGTGATCAGACAATTTATTTTACAGTTATGTTTTAGAACTCTACTGGACTCCACATTAATCAACAGTGCCAGGAAATTTTTGGGGAGAGATCAGACTACTGTGATTGGAAATATGATATGAATTAATTAAAGACATAATCAGTAGTCATAATATTTAGATTTGTGTTAGTAGTGCTCTATAACAATGCAGTATTATATTGTAATTTTTTTGTAAGAAAGGGATCTTTTTCCTTGACCTTGATATTGCACTAGTTTGGTTTGGCCTTACCAGTTTGGTTCATAAGTTAGGCAGTAAGACTTTGTATTAAACCAAATTATAAATTATGAGAACGTTTAAGAAATACCAACTGTCACTAAAAACAAATTGCATTAATTTTGGTGTATATTTTATTCCTTATAATTACATATATATTCAGAGCTGCCCTAGCAAACCGTAAACCCAAGTTCAACTCCTGGTGGAGTCAAGCAAAAATTTTCTTTTTGCAGTCAAAATATATGTGATTATGACCCAATTGTTGTTTTTGTTGCAGCCCGACTCTGTATGTTGGAGAGTATAAGTATGGTTATTATGCTCTGGCTTCTCTAGTCGATGAGGAGACAGTTACAGTGGCTGTGAGTAGACTTCAATGTTATCCTTAAATTATATAAAACAAAATCCTCTGTGTACGGTTAGGGAGAGGTGTGTGTCCTGGTGCAATACATCCTCTGTGTACGGTTAGGGACAGGTGTGTGTCCTGGTGCAATACATCCTCTGTGTATGGTTAGGGAGAGGTGTGTGTCCTGGTGCAATACACCCTCTGTGTACAGTTAGGGAGAGGTGTGTGTCCTGGTGCAATACATCCTCTGTGTACGGTTAGGGAGAGGTGTGTGTCCTGGTGCAATACATCCTCTGTGTATGGTTAGGGTGAGGTGTGTGTTCTGGTGCAATACATCCTTTGTGTACGGTTAGGGAGAGGTGTGTGTCCTGGTGCAATACATCCTCTGTGTACGGTTTGGGAGAGCTTTCCACCATAATAAGGCTAGGTGCAGTGTGAAGTGGACAATCCGTCGTCATATAAGTGAAATACCCTTGAGTACAATGTTAAACCTCAATCAGTCAAACAAACAATCTATTAAACAATCAAATCTAACCTTGATTGGGAACATCAATAATAGCTTATTTGAACAAATATATGCAAATTACTAAAACCGCCTGTACCTGTATAGGCTATCATTTTAAACTAAATGAAAAAATAATTTGAATCATTCGTAAATAAAAGTTTATTAATTTATTGCAATACTAAAGACTAGATCATTATTTAACTTATATTTTTTTTACCAGCCTCGTCACACAGGCCCCATGTTAATAGAAGGGCCCCGCAAGACCCCCGATGAGCCCGTATCTGAGGAGCAGGATAACCCCACAGAGACCATAATAACAGCTCCTAACATACCTGAGGAGAATAATGTACTGCTATTAGGTACAGGATTTTGATAAACTGAATATTTTCTTTTACAAACTCTTATTTTGTTTTACAAATTCTTACATTGTTTTACAAACTCTTAGGTTTTGTTTTTGTCTGTTGACTTTAGTCAGTGTTTCATTTGATTAAATAGGAAAGAGCTGTATGTTGCAAGTATAGTCCTGATGTGTTGACTTAAATCAGTCCGGTGACTATTTATTATATTAGGCTCTGGTTTAAACAAGTTTTATTTCTGGTTTTCTTCCTGGAAATCCTTATCGCAGCCTTCAGTGTAAGATTTTTAAAATCTGTCTTTATTCCAAATATGAAAAAAGACCATGTTAATTCATTTTAATTTAAACGGTAAAACATGAAAGGACAAACAAAACATTTAAATTATAACCTGGCATTCAACCATTTTGCTTTTCTGTTTCAAACTTAGGCTATCACGAAGTTCCTGAACTGTCCAAAGCTTTAATTTCTCAGAGACTTACGGACAGGTCATCTAAAACTTCCAAAGTCATTTTACCCAGCCAGTTGCCGTCACAAGTGAAAGAGAATCTTACCATTGTGAGACACCCAGCCCCAGACACTGCGACACAACACTACCTGGGATCTGTCCTCCATGATCTGAGTCTGGATCCAAAGTTCACCATCACCATCTTCATCCTCATTGTCACCATCATCACTTTTATGTTTATGTTTTCAAGGGTATGTCTGTTTGAACTTTCACTTATTTGGATAAATATTCTACAAAATCTCAAGTATTAAAAGTTTTATGCTCATCTTTTAAAAATGTTGACATTGATTAATACACTTTTTAAGATATTGATTTTTGATGTTTCACTTAAAATAATACATTTGCTCAGTGTCTTGAGACACATTTCTTCAATGAACTGTAGATTTTTACTTCAGACGTAAAAGGACACATTTCTCCTTTACACTGATGGGATGCAAATTCTAATGTTTAAGGAAGTGTTAAACATTAATCAATTAGTCCATAAGATTTAAAACATGACCAGAGAATTTGATGAGCATGTACATGGGATCAAGACTTAGGCTACTGATTCTCCCATTGGTGACCTCGGGAAAATGTGGGAGTCACACTAGATGACTCGTGCAATTAACCCATTCGCTATCAGCACGGCTTCACACCCCCGAGCGTCTACAGGCGCTCCAAAAAGCTAGCTCCGTCCCCTGTGAGGGCCTGTAGACGTAAAACAAGACAGCTTCTGTGTGACCCGAAATGAACTTCCGGGGATTTCCTAGGAATAAACCAATGATTTTTGGTTTAACAACTGATTTAGGTTCTGTTTTCTGTTTTCATTGGTCGAAAAATAGTCGTCTGCTAACCTTCAATACAGAGGTAAACTTCCGGAGAAATTTCTGTGTGGAATCCTGAAAAAAAATAAAATGGCAGACATCGATAGCGCTAAACGTGAATTTTTCTCTGATTTCTAATTGTGATTTTGCTTCGTTTGCTCTTGGAATTTTGAAATGGAATAACCTGATTAAGAAAAAGTGTATCAAAAAACATGCTTTCTTAGTGAATTTTGGGCAATAGAGCCCCCTAAATTGAACCTGTGTATTTACTGTAGGAAGTGTCAAAATCTTGAAGGAAAGTGAAAAACATGGTTTTTCTCAGAATTCCTGTGTCTATATCGCTTGATATATTGTTGAAAAAATTTGAGAAACGAAATAATCTGATTAGGAATGATGGGAAGAAGATATTCTCTGTCAAATATTGTGATTGCTGAGTGATTTTACAGAAATAGAACCGCCTGTAACTGGACCTGTAAATTTGGAATTATCGAGGTCAAATCAAATGGATGCCAATATTTACTACATTTCCTACGGTTATTTCTTTAGGGATATAGGCGATATTTACTTTATCGCAAGAAAACTGTGTTTGACATTTAACGTAAGCTTACATGTATCTGTTTTTTATACTTGACTATTTAGTGAAGAAAACGATCATAAATTAGCATTTTGCTGAACTCATAAAACGGCGAATTTTTTTTTCGCTTTGAAACTACGTGAAATTCAGCGAAAGTTGTCAATCTTTTCAAACATATGAATGACAATTCGTGATAAAACATATATTGATACCTGTAATTCCAGCATTTTTTAGTCAAATTTCAGTGGTTTTAGAAAAATTTCCGCAAATAAATTATAATGTTGCATTATAGTTCTTTTACCCATATCTAATGATGCAACCAAACTCATTGCAAATACACATGTGAAATTATTTATACAAAGCTAAATTCTCTTCATACAGCTGAGCCTGCCCCAGTTTGTGCTGGGGATGAGTGCAGCAAAACACTGCAGTAGCCTATGCCTGGTTGACCTGTGGTAGTGAATGAGTTAATGGGAATTTTTTGTACAAGTATTCCATCTGGTTTTTTAGCCTATTTCAGTAAGGCAGTCTGAAGCGGACAACATATGTTATCCTATAAGTTTAGCCTCCAATTAAACAAAACAAGTAAGCATGTTTTTATATGATTCCACAGAGAACAGAGCACTCTATTAAAATCCTTCTCCAGAAACAGTTAGAAGAGAACAATAAACAACAAAGATCTATGCAGACATCATCAAACCGTTACATAAATAGCGGTGCTAGGGGTGAAGGTAGGTTTGTGAATTTATTTTCTGTTTTTCACACCTGCAGGTACTGACCCTATCTGACCCTTTGATATGGAGGCCTGAACTCAAGCATAGTGTACATGGGCAAAATGGTTCTCATTGACAACAACAACAACAACATAATTTTACCATTCAAATAATTTGTTAAATAAATTTCCAATACTGCTTATTTATAACTGTATTCGAGCAAAGATTGTAAATTATTTTGTAACAAAATTTCTTCCATAAGATCAAATTGACAACAAAAATTTAAAAAAAATGAAATCCTGGCATTGCACATTGATTCGTTTGATCAGGGTTATATATGTTGTACTTATGACCATCTTGACCAAGGCAAAGGAAATTCATTTAAATTCATGCATGTTTACATGTTAATTTGCTATATTCCCTCTACCGCCCATGTTAAAAATCGTGGATTAGCCCTCCCTTGCCATAAACTGATAACGTAATGTAGCAAAGGGACATCACTCTGTTGTTGTAACATCATAACTGGAAACCCCCTGTATTCAGCACATGAAAGAAATTAAGACAATCACAAGTCTCAAACCAAATGACATCACAAAACATCAGTTCTACATTGTCCTTTGGCTTGTTGGACCTCTCACCCACAATGGATGTACTCCTCCAAGGTCTGTGGCCTCCACTTGACAACGATCCAGCAATGTCTGGGGTTGTTTAAAAAGTTGCCTCGATTTTCAATGCTATAGAAGTAAGGCAGAGCTAAAAGTGGACCATCCTCTGTCACATCAGTGAAACACAATCAAGCCAAAAAACAAACTAAATGTACATGTATAAAACAATTATGTAACTATGTCATGTTAACTATTTTTTCAGACGTACCTGAGGGATTCTGTCGTGTAGGTAAAATCATGTATGACCCTAAAGGTGTGCTGGGCCATGGGTGTGAAGGGACATTTGTATATAGGTGAGGATTCAGTCAACTGTTGTACTAGGGCTTATATATACCCAAAGGATGACGTTACAGGGCCAACATGTGGGGGTTTGAATTGATTCATTAATGTTAATCTCACATTGGCATTTCTATCTCTCTTAAAACTGTTTCATCATATTTTTTCATTAATTTGATTTTAATGATAAATGCCATCTTGTGTTTTCTCAACACTGGAGGAATATCAATTGGTAACAGAACATTCTTACAGTTTTCTTAGTGTGCTTATGTAGTGTTGGAATACAAGACCGCCATGTAAACGAAATAGCCTTGTATATGAATTTAGAAACTCATTTATCAATTAATTTTTATTTATTTATTTTTAGGGGGAAATTTGATAACAGGGACGTAGCTGTGAAGCGGTTGTTACCAGAATGTTTTGGGTTTGCTGACAGAGAAGTTGAATTGTTGAGGGAATCAGATCAACATCCTAATGTCATTCGTTACTTCTGTATGGTAAGAAAAGCTATACTTAAAGCTGTAATTATATGGGGTAAAAATTATGCAAGGCTTCAATTGAAAAGAAAATAAATATCAGGCATTATTAAAATTGAGTCGTAATTTTAGACTAAAATAGTTCAAACTGTACTCTGAGAAAATATAGCATTAGTTTTGTTATATTTTGGCGCAATCTGGAAGTTTTTTCACTTTGTTTTTGCAAATTATAGAATTATTAAAACTGTATTCTGGCAAGATTTGTAATTTTTTTATAGTGTTCTTGCACAATATAGATCTAAATCAATGGTAATCTGTCACAATATATATTTATTTCAATTGCATTTTGGCGAGATATAGATTTATTTCAATTGTATTTTGACAAGATTTATTGAAATTTTATTCCAGCACAATATGCTTTTAATTATTTCACCACTATATACCAAAACTTGTAGGATTATTTCAACTCTATTTAGTTATTATGTTTGCAAAAAAAAAGTGTAAATATTTTTCTGTTTTACAGGAGGCTGATTCCCAGTTCCGCTACATAGCTCTAGAGTTATGTGCTGCCACTATACAGGATTATGTAGAGGATAAATCTTTCTGTCCTCCTGGGCTGGATCCATTCACCTTACTCCACCAGGCTATGTCTGGTCTCAATCATCTTCATTCACTTGATATCGGTAAGTACCACAGTCGCCCTTTGCCTAATGGTAGTATAATTGAAGTATATAAATGCTGACAGCCCCATGAGGGAGCGGGTGCGCCATGGCCCTGCAGAATACTCCTTCGGCTTACCCAGTCGATCGTAAGAGGTGAGAAAAGAGGTTGCTCTGGTGTTCGCAGAGCTAAAGGGTAATGGGAAGCAGATTTGTTTGTGATGTTCTGTATTTGTGTCTGTCGTCATATAAGTGAAATACCCATGAGTACGACGTTAAACACCAATCAAGCAAACAAACATTAAATGAAATATGGCAAAGTAAATCAAATAAACACATTTTTGTCAAAATATATTTTTAAAATAATAAAGTATGCGATTGCAGGGCCGCGAAATCCATCACGTGAAGCGGCCCTAATAGCACAATTTCAACAACAATTTTTACAAAGCTGATGTAATAGAAGTGGGAGTTGTAGTAGTAGCTTTAAGCTCAAACAAATAAAAAGGAAAAGCAATGCTAAAAAATTGCCTATTTAATTTACATGGGGAAATCAACAAAAATCTTAAAATTCATCAGTTGCAGTTTTAATAACTTCCGCATTTCGATGCGAGTTTCCATATAGCGTGAAATAGATTGAACTGTGTTCTTATTACATTTTATTTCTCTTCGGCGACGGTTAAACCAGTCCTGATATATTTTACTTATAAAAAGCAGTGGTCTTGTGTTTCCTTTGATTGCTACTAATGTTTGTTTATTGTTAAATTATACACATTTTTACCCCTGGAGCTAATCGAAACACCTTTTGAAGCAGCCGCCTAATTAGTATCAAAATGATTATCGCATTACACACTATTGTGTTTGTTTCACACTAGATATCAAGTTGTTAACAGTTCAAAACTTAATCAAACACACACCACGTGATTTTAATCACCTTGACCGTAAAGGAAATATATCCCGTGAAACCATATGTACGCATGCGTGAATCAAACCGTTGGGCGCAAGTCGTGTTTAGTCAATGGTGAAGAATCCAGCTGTGAGGCGTCTGGCGGAATCGATCATTGCACACTTGGCGTGGTGAAGTTGTTACTCCTTCTGCTACATGGTTAATCTCAAATCAGTATTTTAAAGGCACGAAATGACGTGGGTACGAAATGGTTTGGGTCAACATGTTTTGGGTACAAATTCATCTTTATTCACTCCTTGCCCGCTCGGTGGCACGGGAGGTAATCATACAGAATTGCCATACATGGCAGACATTTATTGCATGTTACACATTTTAAATGCATTTTGTATAAATTTTACCAAGTTTTTCAGATTGGGTTTATGATCATTTTGAAACAGCTCTCTACATTTGATAGCATTAGGTCTTATGTAACTTATGTAACTTATGTAACTGGTAACAAATTGTTCTTCAATCTATTTCACTTGTTACAATCAAACGTCATATGATATTCATCTCCAATACTTATACTACTAACAGTACATAGTCGCTCAGTATTACCGTCCAGTTTCTATTGGGAGGGATTTGCTGTTGTAAATCTACACAACATTTTGCCACTCTTTTCGTCGAGCAGTTTTAGATACGGTTCAAGTAAAAACTCTTAATAATTTTATCAAATATGCCCTTACTCGATATCAGGGGAAAATTTTTGCTTAAATTGATCTCTGAGAATGAGCTCCACATTTTTAACAACATTAATATCGCTGACAGATTTAGAGTCCTATACATCATTTAAGCCAACGGAATATAAGATTTACTGGACATATGACAACCTACTATTACTGCGTTCATTTTAATTCATTAAAGTAAATTTGTACATCATATAGGAAAATTCAGATTGTTTATATTGCAGAAGCTTCACCCAATATGAAACGGTCCGCACAGCAATTTGGATATATTACTAGGAAAACACCCTGCTCATCATATACCATAAAGTTTTAACATGGAGCTATAAAGAGAAGGAGGCACAACTGACCCACATCAAAGCCCCCTATGTTCGATTCCGCGGCTTTCGGCACAGCTGGGGTCGAGACATTAGCAGCGCAGGTGTGAAGGCTAAATCCGCTCTTCGGGAAAGTTCGGGGAAACTGGGAATCATCAGCCGTGGGGAGAAATGAAGCTCATCTTTAGATTGTGTATTCCTAAATGACCACATACAGCGACCTAATCAATGGACGGAATATCAAAGGATTGCGTCCAATCGACAAAAACAAGTGAATGAATTGTGAGCCTATATTAGCTGAGTTTATACGACTTGTTTTTTTCAAACAGAGCCTATGTTATTTTCCCCTTGAGGCAAAGTTGATATGAAAATAAGATAAAATCTTTTAGCTGGAAAAATTAGTCTTTGTATAACCTCCAAATACGTCTTAAGCATACATTAAAGCAACCAATTTTTTTTTTTACATTTCGCCGTTTTACTTCCAATCTATTATTTTTTCGACGCATATATATTATGGATCGTCTCTTTCTGTAGAACAATAAAAGCCAACTAATTTTTCCAAAACTTACAGAAAAATATATTTCATGAAATGTAAATTTTTGTTTCCTCTTTTTCAAATTGCTCTTTTTTTTACAACGCATCATAATACACCATAAGAACTAAAAAGCGTCATTTACTTTTTCGTTGTTTGTTTAGACTTATACATTTTTATCAGCACGATTCCATAAGCCGGGTAAAAGACATGTATACTTCTGTAATGTTAACAGTGTAAATATAGATAACCATTTAGTCACTGATAAATTTATACTTAACTTAATTATTATACAAGTCCCTACAGTTAATGTTTAACACTTTACCTTGTCGATAATTGAAAAGTAACTTTGCCTAGCGGCGACATTTTAAAAACCAAATGTTGTATAGGCAGCACTCATTAAAAAGCGAAATTCAGGGAAATCAAAATCTCATCATGTACAATATTGCTGAAATATTCCTGTGCCGGTCGTAAATCCCCAAACATAAAATTCAACAAAAGCTGTTTGAGAGATTTAACTGATTTTTTTACTTACCAGACTAGCCTTTTACAGGTAGAATATGTTTCCAGTCTGCTTGTGAGGCTGTCTCTGTTGAGGTGGCCAAGTGTTAATGCAAATCATAAGAGTTACCGATTAAGACTTTTGAAGTGCGCCTCTTGTATATCATACGTGCTGTTATTATACTCGGCTTTACTGTGATTGCATAACCTCAACGAAAGCTGTGTGAGAGATTAAGTGATTTTTTACTTACCAGACCAGACTTTCACAGGTAACATATGTTTCCAGTCTACTTGTTTATCAATTTTCTTCTTGACAAATTCGCGAAGTCGCCCATTTATATATCTTCACAAACACTTGAGGTCTCTAGTCTTTTAACTAACACAAAGAATTTTAATATATTTCCTGAGATTACGGTTCGATTACACGCTATATCCGGCCTAATAACACAACTCTTCAGACTCAGAAATTACAATTCGAACTAATCGTCGTATTGCAAGACAAATGTTAATCCGCTTCAATTAAAGTATGAATAATCTGAACACCGTTAACAGGTGGCTATTCGCAGATTTAAAGTTCCTGTAATACCGAGTCTTAAAAAGACACCCTAATGTTTCAGCCGGAAAGGGAATAAATAGATTATAATTATAGCCCAACTTTAAAGCAAAAATAAGCTAATTAAAAAGATAAAATGCAAAGAACGCCCAAGTTCAATAGATTGATTGCGTGTTTGTTTGGTGTGGGTAATTAGTCTGAAGAGTTAAAAGTCGAGTTATATCAACGGAAGACATGCAAACGATTGAACTCCTATGTAAACTATAGTAAAATTAGCCCTACCTACATTTTATTTGCCCAGCAAGCATAGTGAAAAATCTCATTTCTATTCGGTTTTGCCTCGGTTTTTTCTTTTAACTCTCTGGCTAATGGCAGTTTGTTTGAAGGGTAGCAATAATAGCACTGGAGGGAGATAAAATGTCCAACTTTTTCAAACCGATTCACATTTTGTGGCTGTGCTTGTGTCAATTTTTACTGGAATACAGCGACGTCATATGAGTTAAATACCCTTAAGCACGACGTAAAACGCCAATCAATTAATCGTCTCTTGTGGGTGCGAACAGATATTTCCAGGTAATTACATAATGCCTCTCCCGCATACCGATAAAGAAATAAAATATGTTTCTGGATGTGACACTTTACGAAGGCCTGGAGGTATCTGGGATCAAACAATTTGCCGAAAATCGGCTTTACTTCATCTACGACGGCCTGTGGTAGGGGATATTTTGCGATAACAAACGGTTGCCGTTCTTCTCTGTCAGTGACAATTTTACACCCAAACAAACCGAACACACCCCATGAGCCCGTAAAGATGTCATAAGTTCCTCACTCCACCAAATCATAGTTTTCATCTCTTATTTGATGGATTCTTCATCCTCGTCGTCTGAAAAATCTTACTCGTCACTGTCCAAATTGTCATACAGAAACTGTTCAAAGATTTGAACCATCTTACTAGCTGAAGAACCCGCCATGTCGTTTATTCCCCATGTGATTTATTCTCTATCCGATTCGCTACTTTCCTCGGCAATTTTTATTTTACTTCAGCATGTTCAGACATTGTTTCCGTGCTGGACTCTTAGGTGCACGAGATACATTTAAGTCTTTCTTACCCATTGTACAAGGCAAACTATTCTATTTGACGCATCGATGACAGGAGGTAATAAAGCAATGTACTGTCTACATTATCCCGTAATTGTACACTGCCTTAAATATTAGGCGTTGTTTTAACAGAACAGTGGCCAAAAATGTTTTCATACACTTTATTCTATAGCATGTAAATGTACCGTTTTTGATTTGATAATTAGCCGTACTAAAATACTGCAGAAGTTGATATTAGAAAAAGATGATTGAAGCCAAAAATCAAGCCAGTGGTCAAGTTCTGCTTTTTGTTGATAATGAAAAGCAGTCAGAGTAGTTATTCGCAGAGGTCAATGACAGTCAGAAAAGTTAGTCATTACACACTGACGCGCTAATTACAGCGACATAATACATAATGGCGCAAAAGTTTAATCTGATACGGGCGGGATACCGGTAATTTGTTTCTTGCAAAGAACAGCATCACTGTTTTCAAACTTATAATGAGAGATGGGGTGTTTGCGTTACATCTCAGTATAAAGACAATGAAGACACGGAGAGCCTTTTTAAGATTTGATTTTATTAAGATTGTATTGGAATTTTTCTAAAAAAAATTTCCCTTATTGCAAGACTCAAAAACAGAATGTTCTAATACAGACATAAGACAAATGTGCAATTTTGTCCCTCGAAGCAGTTTACATATACCTTAATGTAGCTTTTGGGATTATTAACTTTGGACCACAGTTTTTAAACTTGACTACTTGTTTGATGCGGGTTTTAATTCGTACTTATATTAATTTGATGACGGCATGTCAGTCCAATCAGTGAAGGAAATCAGCCTCGATCTCACTGGTAACAAAGAAAGACCGGACAGGACAAACACAGATTAGATTTGCTTCCTGCAAATATATTTGCTTCCTTCTCCCCCTTACCGGAAAGCACCAGGGCAACATGAAGCTCTCCAACCACATGCTAATGCTAAACAAAGTCTAATGATGTTTGGCTAGCACAGTGGATACATTCAGATCGCGCTGTCTGACTAGGGTGGCATATTTGCCGCTTTTTATTATTGTGCAGTTTGGAGGCCGATTGCAAAATTCAGTGTTCAACAACTAAGGGAATTATATAGGTCCGAATAATGAAATGTTTATCATGTATGCAATGCGTTTCATTTTTTTTTTTTTTTTTTTTTTTTTTAATTTTTTTTGGTTTTTTTTCCTT
>JAVFBW010117409.1:0-24976 GCA_034783835.1 Mopalia ciliata
CCCCCCCCCCCCCCCCCCCCCCCACGAGGAACCGGTTTTCTACCGTAATAGAGCAAGGAACAGTAAGAAGTGGATAATCCGTCGTCATTTAAGTGAAATACCCTTGAGTTCGAGTATAGCGGCATGGACCAAAATTGAAATCGCACCAATAACCCCAAATCCAGGCGCGAGTAAACAGCCGCATAGGCTAATGATAATATGTGTTTATTCGTGATATTTAATACTAATTTAGAAATTGTATATTACCAAGAGCAGTTTAATAAGATTGGGACTATCCAATGTAAAATGTATTACACGATATATGTAAGTTGGTATAGATGGGACTATGATGGGATTTAAGGAGCTTTCCCAAACAACAATACTTTTATACAACTAGAGATTTCGATTTATTCGGAAACTTATCTCTTGGAGTTTATCCAGAACACGAGATGATTCCTCTGTTTTAATATATCAACATCGCTGTAGCAATTAGTGTTTAATTTTAAAAAACATATATGTTGTGGTTATTACAGATAAAACAGAAAGAGAGTCTGATGCGTGAGAAACTTAAAAGCTTTTCCTGACCTTCAGTTGAAACACTACACAATAGAGAAATGACATTTGAACGATAAACTATTCGTTCATATAGTACACTTTTTCTAAAGTAGTACCATCGCACGCCTGTTAATGTTGTAAATTGTTAAACATCCATGCGTTAATAAAGGATAGCACACGGTAGTATATTTCACGATGACGGTTAGAGGGAACTTACTTTTTACCCTGGTTCAACATAAAGCCGATCAATTTTGTCATGTCTTTGCATTTTTTGAAGGAAATAACCGTAAGTACGGCAAAGAACCGTAAGTGACAAAAGTGAAACCGTAGGTAATCAAACAAGTCGAGCATAATGAATTTAATATGTTAATAATAATATGTTGTTCACCTCTGTTTTGCACCAAAGTTTTAATCTAGACCCTACGACACGCCATACATTTTGGAACCTGGTAGTGGCAGGAATGATCAGACCTGTCTATCTTGGTTTAAATCAAGCCAGTGTACAAAGAATATCTTCGATGGAGAATCTACGATCAGCTCAAATGTAAGGTTACTAAATGAACTTTTTTATTTATGAATCAAGTATATAATTGTTTTGGTGTGCATTGTGTTTTGTTTCTCAACTCGTTATTTTTTCTGCACGCATATTTTAAGTTCACTTCACTTAGCCTACCAAACTTAACTCGTCGCGAGGTCACGAACAATGACAAGGCAAAATAACCACAGGACATAAAGCAGCCCGAACGAAACCGGCAGCTCCAGTCACCCCACTTGCAGAAAATTTTGGTAAAATGAGGTGCGAGCGGCTTACGCTGAATGCCATTGCCATCAAGATACAATAATTTCTGTATGGTACTTATATCGCAAACTATACACGGTTTAGCATCAAAAGCCCCTTACAGAAAAATCCTATATGCTCGGTATGGTTTGTCTTCTAGTTGCAACATAACTAGTTCTCTGTCTGTTTTTGCAGCATGCTGGTGCTAAGTTACCCTGGCTTTCTGATATTTGGGACGTTGGCATGCCTTCAAGGTCTCATAGCCTATGCCAATTTCGTGGAGTTTGAATGTGACCCATTTGCTGCAAAGCTGATCTCCAACACTAACCAGGTTAAATCGAATGTGTCAATGACAGTGCTTGTATCTGTCTCTCCACCTTGCTGCACAGTACACAGAAGTTTCTACATCTATTGACATAATAGTTAATTCTTAATTCCTGTAAAAGTATGTCAAATATAGGGGATATATTGAAACCCTACCTTAACTCAAAGTTAACCTAAAAATCGCAAATATCTATAATCAAGAACAACAAATCAACAACACTATAATGTGTTTATAAAAACATATGGACTACCAACATCATGTACATAACTAATTAATTGAAAGATAACCTTTTTTGTAGGTTTTGCCTTACTTTGTTATGGACCTTTTTCGCGATCTGCCCGGATTACCAGGACTTTTCCTGGCCTCACTGTTTAGCGCATCTCTCAGGTAAAACAACCACATGCACGCATCGTCATCTCATTTGCTAGTAACTCAATACAAAACGATCGCCGAATAAACTGGATTTTACCATACTGTGCTCACCACCGGAGCAGTGCAAGTAACAATGTATGCTTTTCGCCGTTTGGTGTGTGAAAAGTACATACTATCCTGTACTTAAATACCACATTAAAATACAAGGCTGACGCGAGTTGGTATTCTCTCAAAAAATAAATATTGGTAAAGCTTTTTAAAGACCTAAAATGGATGTGTAATCTACACAGCCTTTTGTTATTCATATCTTGCGGTACTAGTTTCTAAACGTTTTGATTTCTTTCACGCAGCACGTTGTCTTCAGCACTCAATAGTTTGTCCGCTTTGTTCTGGACAGACTTTCTTAAACCACGTTTCCGCAACGTGTCAGATTTCAGAGCAACTCTGATCGTAAAACTGTTAGGTAAGTAGTTATAAGTAGCTTGTACTGTATACACTCAATCAAAAGTCGATAGTTCATTTGTTTCACTAGTACGTTTAACATAGATCAAACTCAGTGCAACGCTCTTGACAGAGTATTTGGGATTTATTATACCATCGTCAGCTGATGGTGGTAAAAAAGACCGAAAGATTCCGTCGAAATGAGTCTCTATCTTCGGAGCTGCACTACTTGTGAAGTCCACACTTTCCCAGTATATGCTAATGTTTTTCAAACAAAAGACTTTGGTGAACAATTTGATAACTGTCACATAGGTTTCTTTTCCAGTAAAAGGATAAATGACCCTTCAAATTAAGCATGTAACATTTGCTAAGCCTCTGTATTATTTATTTCTTGAGCAAAGAACGAAACAATGTTGTAAACTGACATCAATAGTTACTCCCTTGTTTCATAATTGTCATGCATTATTGTCATAGTATTTCGGGCGATTACATTTGCAAGGTGGACCATACAGATGAAAGTTTGGATGGATTCATCTTTTTATTTATCTCTTATTTTCTCTCGTTATATTTGCTTGTCAGTCACGACAAGATGACTGTTTACTTGATCTGCCATTCTCTACTATCAACTCTATTGTATTGTCGCGAGAGTTTCGATAGTTGAGGAGACTAAGACAACTTTCATACCCTATGCCAGGCCATCGCGCATTATTTCCGCCAATATTTGGGGCGACGTACGCCACAGACCAGCAAATAAAAGCAGTGCGAATCAAGATGACCTGGGTGTATCTTAGAGTCAATCTCTTGACATAAGAAGTAGTATTGGTTGTATTTTAGAATCCTATCAACTGTATCACACGACGCGCGGCTTTCGATTTGACAAGTCTAATATTTCAATTGCAGAACTAAACATCTTACCATAAAAAATACGTCAAACTTTATGAAAATTATGAAGAGATATCTTATGTTGGCAACTATTGGGTGGTGTAATAACCCTGAAATTGATCAAAAGTGACTTCCCTGGTTTTTCCTCTTGTGATCTTCATATATATTTTTTCAGTTGTAATGTTCGGTGTGATAGGAACTGGTCTAGCCCTGCTGGTGCTAAACTTACAAGGCCCTTTGACTCAGGTGGGTTGAATTTGTATAGTTCACTAAGGGTGTAACACAAATATATTACTCGCTCAATCAGTGAAGAAATAGTTACACTTATGGTCATAAGGTAAAGAGCCATGTAGTAAACACAAACAATAAATCTTGTCCACTGGATTTTATTCACAAAGTTTGCGCTACATAAACCTGATGTCTTCACATGGCATTGTTTTGGTACAGGAGTTAATATTGCAGATTAAATATACACATAGATAGATCATTTAGTATATCGAACGGGGATTAAATGGCCGACCATTGTTGTTTGTTTCATTTAATATCTATATTATTACCCAATTGACATATGTCTGTCATTCATCTTTCAGATAACAGGGGGTATCTTTGGATCAATAAATGGTCCACTGGTTGGCCTTTTTCTGCTAGGAGCATTTTTCCCTTCAGCTACTGCCAAAGTTAGTAGTATTAATTATGTATATAAATATATACTAATCCAGTAACTGTTTGAAGTGCGATCAATTATTCAATATATGGATTATTTTTATATCTTTTAGAAATAAATATTAATAGCATTTTCATTACTTGCTTATTACACTTTTCTACCCGGTGGAAGGGCTGGTTGCTGAGGGGTCTAGGTGACCGGCATTTATTGGTTCGGTGCCTAACTGATGTTCGTGAGCACAGGGGCCCAGATACCATAGAGGTCGTCTATGTAGACAAAGATAGAAGTGCGGATATTCTTCGTTGACCCAGCGTGTACTGATTCAAGTTTATTAATCACATAAAATAAATTAATACCACCTGTCCGTGTGAGATAAATATTTCATCTTCAAATCCTAACCCAGAATTGTGATGTTAGTTAGCCTAAATTCTCAAATTTTGCTTGCAAACACGGAATTGTTGCCTAAAACAAATTCAGACCCATGAGCCATGTATGTGTTTAGCTGTGATTGGCTAATGGGAACTAGGCCATAAACATATCCAACCACTGCTAAGCGCATACAGCGCTCGTAAACTGAATTAAAGAAATAAGTTAAAGTTTTGTGTCTGCAAGCTAAGTTTGAGACTTACAGATAATTAACGTCACAATTCTTGGTTAGGATTTGAAGAGTAACTATTTGTCTCACACAGACAAGTGGTATTCATTTATTATATGTGATCAGTGGGCTTCAATCGGTAAAATTTCAACACGGTACAAGCTGGGTCGACCTCGGGGTGTCTGCCCTTTATCTTTTTCATATACATAGACGGTATCTATGGTACCGAGCCCCTGTGGTCGTGAGTTCGATTCCCGGACGGTTTTCCCTCTGCAAACTTTTTCTGAACTAGAATCTCTTCAAAATGAGAGAGAGATTTATTCTAAAAAAAGAAGAATGCTGTAAAGGATATGTGCCATTCAGATTAAGAAAATACTTCAATACACAATATTAAAATAGAATAGTCGGTGAAATAAAAACTGTTTGACTTGTTGCTTAATTACATAGTCGCCTCATTAAAATAGAAATAAAAACTAAACGCATCTGAAATTATTTAGTCTGACAACCGCATTACACAGTAAATATAAAATTTAACCCAAGTAAGTTCCCATTTGGCCGAAAATGACTGTGTGTTATTCTCAGCTATACTTCTGCTCTTCTATAGGGAGCAGTTTTAGGTGCTAGTGTTACCATAGCGACAGTCCTCTGGCTGACACTAGGATCCTTCCTATCATCGGAAACAAAGCAAACGCCATATTTGCCACCAGCGTCCACCAATAGATGTTTTTCGGCCAGTTACACCAACAGCAGTAACATGTTGGGTCAATCCTACAGCGTCGATGTCCATTCAAACACAACCCTGTGGAATACGGGGCCACCGAGCACAAATGATAGTGAGATGTGAGTTGTTTCCCTTTGAATGATCTTCATTGTTATTATGACGATTTGTTTCATACCAGGTTTACACAAAAAAATTGACATGGCTTATAACAAAACTCAACGAAAATTTGAAGCTCAAGCTGCCATGACACCTTTGATGAAGGCTGAAATCAAAACTTCTCATAGGCCCAGTATTGTCTGTTTATACTGTCGAATCTCCAGTAAACACTTCTGTGAAATAGCACATGTCATGATATCTTTATGGGATAAAGACTCTAATAATAACTTCTTAAAAGTGTTATTCTTGTTTCTGTGTGTTGTGTGTCTATACTGTAGAATCTCGTCCACATTTTTATGAAAAAGCATCAATCAACGATTGTAAGAAATATACATTCGTTTTATCTTTAATACTGCTCCTTTATTTTCGATATTTTGGGAAACTGCTAGAGATTCGATGCCTGGCTGAGGGCCGTGGGTTCAATTCCTGAACGTAATTTAATCTTCAAAATATTCTGAAATAGACCCTGCTGTAACTAAGATAGTTTTATCCCAGCATAGTGGAAATACTGTAAATATTCACAATTTCACATTTTAAAGTTAGTTTCCATTGTTATTGGTACTATATAAACAATGACAGCGGTGGCCTGGTAATCTTGATCAAACAGAGTGTCTTGATTTCAGATCTGGTCTGGGATATTTCTATTCACTGTCCTACCAGTGGTTCAGTCCTATAGGCATATTTGGCACAATATTTGCAGGACTTTTGTTCAGTCATCTAACTGGTACGTACTTAACTGCATACCTGAACACAAAAACATGGTGCCATATAAAAAACGCAACAGATACCAGTATTTCATCTTAGAAAAAGTTTGCATACATAATAATAATTTTCCACAAACAGAATAAGGTTCATACCAAGGTTCGGTGGTGGCTATACTGACTTCAGAGAAAAAATCAAATGTCTTATAAAATCATGCAGCTGGTAAATATGCAAGGAGCTTGTTTCTACAAATTAACCTCCTGGCCTTCGTCTACAATTAGAAAGTTTTTTATTCAAAAAGCTTTTACAAAAAACATAGGCAACAAATTACAAAACAGACAGTTTATCAAAACATAATACAATAGAGGTTTATTATAGATATTGTTCAACTCGGTTGTTTTCGTAGCTACAGCGGATCAGGAAGCCGATATGTTTGTATTGCATTCTAGGATTGTCCTGTATTTGTCCCGTCCCCTGTTGTCTTTCTTTGCTGTTAGTAACGTAGAGGGTGAATATTTTCTACCATTGGGCTGACACACCATCATATGAGGGAATTAACCTTAAGAACGACTTTACACCCCAATCAAACAAACAATCGAAGCTGTGTTAATTTAACTAGATATTTTACTTTCGTTTGTCTTTTCAGGAGCAAACAAACCAGGAGAAGTAGACCCAAAGTATATTATCTCTTTTATGGATAATTTATTTTGTTACCTTCCTAAATCCCTCAAAAAGCCAAAAGTGAAAGGAAGTGACAAAAACGTGGCTCTCCTAAACGATACCCTTCTTTAGTTTACTTCTCGTAAATCCAACACTGGATCAACAGAAGCAAACATACCTAATTTGGACTATTATAAGCAGCAATTCTAAAAATAAACTCGATTTGTTAAAAATAAGCCTTGTTGTTTTTTTGTGATTTGTACTATATAGCCCATTCTGTTCAAACCTTTCCTATCTATCAGAGAGAGAAATAAGCTCATGTTGATACAGCTGTTTTTTTACCGTTTAACAAGGGCTGCTATTCTTGCAATCTACCAAATATCTTTTACACATAATGCATTCTGCCGATCACTAAGCTGTCAACATAACGATGATGTGTATCAAGCGAGAAGAACAACCATGATATAGAAGGGAAGTAACTGGAAAGGCATTGTAAGTACCTGACTAAGTCATGCTTGTTCAGAGTAATGTCCCTTATGTTCGTTTTTGAAAATTTAAAACAATGTACTTGTTCACCGGCAAATTGCTTAGATTAGATATAACATTGGTATAGAATATTCTCTTAATACATTGTCTACCGAGCTTCTTCAAGATACCATATATAGTAGAATCGATGTCGTATTTTAATATTTATTGTATTAATGGGGAGAGCGCGGGGTGGATTTACTCATTTATGTTCTTCTTGGTTTTTCTCGATTTACACTATATGCTAGAGTTGTGTATTGATACTAGTTTTAGTTCGTGTGAAAAAATAGTTGTTTATTTTTTCATGACCAATTTGACCTTTTCTTGAGTACGCAAGGATGTTGCAACAGGGACAATTGTAACTTTTTATACACTTCAAAATCATCTGTGAGCTCGACATTTGAACCACAAACCTAGGACTTGCACATGATACGCTGTACCGTAATGATTGAGATTTGTGCCAAGTTATTTTAAAAGCCTTCAATTCTTAGAAAGTTGTAGCCCCAGCAGCATTTTTCCACAGTCGACTTGCAGGTTTGATCGCGACCTTTGGGCCACATTCACATTGCGTCCATCTCGCCAACTGTTCTGCCAAATTGTTCTCGAAGCCCAAAGCTACAGCCCCAAGCAACAGACCCGCGGCCACTTTCACAAAAGTCATACAGTATTAAAATCTAGTACGATCTTTCCACGCCTCCAGTTTAACGTAAAGATATTTATCGTACGTTAGTTTTTTTTATGTGAAAGTAGCCGTTGGGCCTTACACGTAACAGATGACGTGTTTCAACACAGGGAACAATTGGTGCAAGTTATGTTGAACATCCTGTATTGCATATAGCAATGTAACAGCTCGGAGAAAGATATCTGATCGAGTCTTTTTTATCTCTATTTATTGTCTGGACTTTGGAGCTACGCGTAGGCCTGTTAGTCTTGCGCACGACACATTATTCCATAGAGTACAGCCCGCGCCTGTGGCCAAGTGGTTAGTGAGTGAGTTTACTAAAGCCTACTCTGATGAACCGTTCACAGGATCGATACCGTTTGTCAATCCGCAGGTATATGAGCGAGACACACGGCGTGGCTCCGGCAATCTCCGGAGTGGTTTTAACCAGGTTTATTTCCGGTTTTCCACCATAATTAGGCAAGGAACAGTGTGAAGTGGACAATCCGTTTTCATATAGTTTAAATACCCTTGAGTACGATGGTAAACCCCAATCAAAAACACAATAAAAAAACATCATGGTACACATGTAATTAATGAGAGACTCCTGAATAACACCATCATGATTTATCCATATAAATCTCTTATTAGTTGTATGGTATCCTACTTCTAAACAACATTTAAAAAAAACTTATGGTACAGATGTGTGTGGGGTTTTTTTTTCTCAAATTTATACGTTCTGTTGCAGAAGAAATTACTATCAAGACACCGGGTCCGATTTAGAGCCATAGGGGCTCTAATCTCTTAAACTACTTTGCTGCCCCCTTACATACGATCTTGAAAACATACACAATAATAATCCGTAAAGTCCAATTGTCTTTTTTGTCAAAATAAACCCTAAAAACATATAGGAAAATGAAAAATATTGTTTATTTCGTATCTTTGTTGTGGTCCCATTCCATTTATTCACAAAACAGGTGCTTGTTTTGCTAAATTGTCAATTCAGCCCAGCCTTAGCTAGATCAAGACAAACACACACACGTGCTGGGCCGCGACAACACTATTGAGCTCACCACAATGTAGCTCGACACAAATGCTTCGTCACTACCAACATAACGCTTTGCTTGACTTTGATCACTGGCAAAAAGACACCACATCACACTGTCTAATAATAAAACGGAAATGCCCCTAGTTTGTCTTAGTTTGACTTTATTTGCAGAATTGTCTGAAACAGATAATAAACTCTACAGAGCACTTTAAATATAACATCTCTAAACATAATGTCCAACTGATGGATGGATTAGTTAGTATGCGGATTATTCTTGATACAGGTTAATCGGTGTACTTTGACCGAAGCATCATATGCTATCTATATACGGTAAGTTTTCGCCCCAGGGAGACAAAACAAGCCGACCAAATATGTTTAAACATTTTTTCGAGAGCTTTTCCTGGTCATTTTTCCAACAGAAATTATTTCATTTACTCTAAAGTCTATTCAACGATCCCTATATGCGACAATTTAAAACATGTTCTCATTTTACCATACAAACAAATATTTTGATAAAAACATTTAATATTTAACTGAATGTGTCCCTATAACCCTCATTTACATACACAACAATTTTAGCAAGGGACGAATAAATAAAAAATTATAACAATTTAATATGCACATAATAATTAATCATTTGTAGTTTATTTATTGAAAACAAATTCGTGATTATATATTTTAATTTTGTGTTTAAAAAATGCAACCAATTATGCCAAAATTATAAAAAGGATTGCAACATTCATTTACATATCAGGTATTGCTTAATTTATCAGCAAACAATCTGAGCGCCAGTAACAAATTTCAAATATTTCCACGAAATAAAAGAAAAATTGTAAACAAAGAACAAAAACAAAGCATCAATAAGTGAACAATTTATTCCTAAGTATTATTAGTCATTCCATGTAATATGTTGCAATGTATTTATCTTTCCCGAACGAAATGCAGTCGTTTTTATTATAGCATTTCCATCCATATCGTCACCCTAATAAGTAAATTTTTGACAGTTTTCGCGTTTTTGCCCTAATCAGCTGTACATGACGAGACACCTTTTGTAAAGCTGTTTACTGCTAACGCTGTCTTTTAATGTGTTGGAAATCAATAAGATAATTACTTAAGTCAAGCCTATGACATAGGCAGATTTATAGGGTTTGTGAATTTATCTCAAAAGGGGGTGAAATATGATTTAGGCACTCATTTTATTAGGGTGACGATATTTAAATTGGGATACGAGTAGCTGTTTAACTTAACAACCAGCGTTTGGTATTGCTATAATAATAATATTGCTTGCACCACCATTTTCGCTTTTAAGAGTTAGTCAAACGTGCATTGTATTTGTACAAGGCGAGCTGACACCAGTTCATATCATTGCTAAATTGTAGGCGTTAAACAGGGTTCCATTCAATAACCGATATTGCTGTTTTTATTGCTGATAAAAGTAAAAGAGCCTTCCTTATTTCTTATCCGATTCACACGGGATTTGGACTGGGGGTTTGGCATCGATGGTTTGGGGAATATTTGGGAGCGAGTACATCGATTCTCAACACTTGCATTTAAGCTCCAGGGTCCGATCTCACTGAGCTTATATTCATTTAGGTGAAAATGTACCGAACTTAGTCACCCTAGTAATTCCCCGGAACCTGTTAAAAATGCAATCTAATATACTAATCGGATGGTTGGAGGAGCTTCATGTTGCCCCGGTGCTCTCATAGCTAATGGGGAACAGAAGCCGATTGGTTTGTGATGCCGTTGCATTTCGTGGTATGGTTGTCCTGTATTTGCCCTGTCTTGACTTTGTTTGTTGCCGGTGGCGTCTAGAGTGATTCCTAGCAAGGAGTGGACTGGTATGTGGTCATGCGGGGTGGGATAAACGCTGTATATTATCGTATAAGTAAAATGCTGCTTTGTGTAATCAGCCCCAGGTCTATTATAGTGTTTTGTGATAACATAACTGTTGTTGTTTCTCTTTCATCACTTCCATCTTCAGAATCAGCACAAATACTTCTCTGATACTGTCACTACCATATTATGAAAAAAATAATGTGCCATTGCCTTAGATATTACGTTTATAAAATGGTGGAACTCTATGGACATTAGCTGTTGTTTCTATCACATATTATATTTTATACCTATATTTCACATATTATATATTCTATACAACTATACTAATCAAATATGTATGCATGTATAAATAAATTTTATAAGTTTTATACGTCAGTCAGCGTCTATAAATTATGTTCAAGAATGCATCATAATCACAGATATTTTATACACAGGGATCTGGGGTACTGGTTCATTCCGAGTCCTTGTGACGTATCTATATGACTGGCAATGACGTGTTACGGTCACGCGGTTGTCTATACACGACACTCTGCGAACATTGATTGATCTGTTTGTTTCCCAACACGCTTCTCAAAGCGCTTCTTCAGTCGTCTTCTACCAATCAATTATCTACACCACTGTTGAAGAACTGAACCAGTACGATTTATATTGAAGTTATTAAGAGCACAGGAACAGTATTATTGATAATATAAATCTTCTTCCTCGTCTGAGTTTTCGTGGCTTTGTGTCGTCTGGTTGTAGGTCACGTACTGAACAGGGCACTTGTCATTCATGATAAGGGACTGAAATAAAACAAAAAAACATTGTTTTGTCATTGTCTGGTCAGAAAATATATGGAGGACAGAGTCTTCTAAAACAATATTTAAGACGAACATTCTAGGCGAAAATTATTACAGAGAGCAAACCAATATAATGTTTAAAAACACGTACACCTGTCTGTACATCTATCGCAAAAATTATATCACAATTTGACCATAAATCATGCAACTTTTCATTTAATGTTAAGGCAACAGAGCAACTTCACTTTATAAAAAAATAAAAATTGTCACTTTTTATGACGTATTCCTCTCGATACTAGTCTTCTAGTGGACGGATCACACAGCATATACACCAGACATGCAACATCTAACACATCTATGATTCTAATGATTGCTTGTCTAAAAATCGGATCAGGTCGTTGTTATTTTAGCAGAAAATTAGCATTGAATCCATGGCACACAGTAGGCATGGGTTCATCCGTAATTACACCACCCCCAAATACAATATGGAACTCGCCCAATTCAACTTCGAGAGTGGAAAATGATCCACAACAGCGACCTTTCAGCCGTTTAGAATGAAACAAATTGCTGAACCAACATATACAAGCAATAGCGTATTGTTTCCTCAAGCCCATGGGGCACAAAATCTCATCTCTGGCACCTTATTGACCATAGGGTTAAAGGTAGAGGTCACATAGGGAGGCACTATTATCGTACCTACAAAGTTTCCTGTTTCTTATGGGTTGTTCATAAGATGAACTAACGTTAACTGGGACTCACATGTGACACTTCGATTACAGGAGTATTTTATCAACTTAATTCTTTTATTACAACCCCTAATTCCCAAAATAATACGATTTAATTGTCTACAGTTTTACCACAAATAGCACTGTTTATTAATATAAAAACCACTCTTTGGATTCGGTTAAATAAACACTGCTGCAGGATATTATTTGTGAGTGTCTTGTTGAATAACCTATATATGTTCAACATATCCCTATTTCTTCATTTTAATATTTTTCGGTATTTTACACCATTCAAGTGTTTTCTATTTATCCAGTTTTTTTTAAGAATACGATATTCATTGAATATGATATTAAACAATACAAGTTTATCCAACATACAGCTTTTCGTTTCAATTCATCACTATAATGAGCAATTTCTTAGCTGTGCCGAGCCGTTAGATAGGAGCACCAACCAGTGTAACTCAGTGTAACTCTCGTGGCCTGTGTTTAGTCACAAACCAATTACTTCGATGTTTGTCATGTCAGCTCCTTTACACGTTATGTCAACGAGCAGGGTTGATAGCCATCTTAAATCACAATCTTCTGAGAGCTAATACAAACAAAAAGCTCATCAACTGAAACGAAGCTTAAGGGATCAAGGGTGGACAACTCACCATTTTTTCTTCTTTTCCGGGAGGATTACGTAAGAAGACCATTAAAGGGGCGTACACGATATTCACTATAGCAATTGTCCATAACATCCTGAAAGACAAATAGGAGCAATTTGTGTAAAATATAAAAAAAAAGTAGACATTTTGTACAAAAAAATTTAGATTTCTAAACAATTGTCATCAAACACAGACACTGCTTAGATTGTTTCTTTGTTTTTTTGATTTTGGTTTAGAGTCGTACTCAACGGTATTTCCCTTGTATTATGACGGATTGTCCATATATAAATAGTGCTACTAACGTTCGAAACCAAGGTATTACATAAAAATCAAAACCTTAACTTTCAACAATGACTGGTCGGTGGTACAATTGTTTCTTAGTTTGGGCACGACGACTTACCTGACATACATGCAATCGACCATGAAAATGCCACAGCAAAATGGTAAAAGGACGCCTTACTTTGCGAATTGTCTCTTAACAGCATTGGTTGACGACAAAAAAAATTCTTAAAGTTAACAAATAAACTGTAATTATAGTTTTTACAAAACTAAACTTACCAATTAAACCCAAGTGTCTTCACTATAGAACCGCTCATAGCGGGACCTGTTAATAAATCATAATGCATAATAGGAGGAATTTTAAATGAGAAACTGTTGCATGGTGATAGACAACCGGTTTAAGCAAGCCATATTTTCATTTGCACACGTTACTCATGTTTTTAAAACATTTATATTGTAATTACACACTAAAGAAAGTTACGTATTCCAACCTCTTGTAATGTAATCCATCTAATCAAAAATTAGTTCACTGTATGCAGAGAAAGTTTCAAATGAATTGAGCAATCAAAACAAGCATCATATTTTGGTATTTCGTAAATCAAGCCCATTCTTTAAATGTATTTTGCTTTAACCGACTAAAGAATATTCTAAAAACACCAGTATGAGGAGATTGGTCGTCAGTAACTTGTACCATTGAACTACTATACCAACCAATCGCATAGCCGAGACAGAAGGCCACGTCAGCAATAGCGTATACACTTCCATACACCGACACATGACGAAGATCCACGAGATTCCCCATCAATGGCATCATGGAAGAATCTACCATACCTATTCAAAACGAGAAATATTTCAATAATGATGATTATTATCTCCATACCTATACAGAGACATAGACATTTTAATTATATTCAATGCTATCTCCATATTTATACGACATAAATATTTTTAAATTATAATTGAAACTATTGCCATACCTACACAAAGATTTTTTAAAAAACATCTAATTGCGTTGCCAAATCTCCCATAGCTATAACAATACACAAATATTTTTATTTTTACATATCCCAGACTATTGCACAAATATTTAAATTGTGTAAATAACTTTCCCTTGACCTATAAAAAGACACAAATGTTTTAAAACTATTGTGAGAAATACCCTATACAAAGGTCAAATTAACCAGTTGTTAGGCGGCATTGTCTTTAAAAAAATCCACAAGTGTACATTTCTTTTACAAATAATACGAAAATCTGACCTTACCTATAGCAAATCCTAAACCAAAGTTCGGGGCTATAAGATGAAATATATTCTTAGAGAATGGAATCTGAAACCAAAGCAAATTAAAATCTATTTTCCTGTTAAAATAGGTTGTGTTCATGCATGTTTAGTTGAAATGGAAACACACACATACACATTAGGCTGATATTGTTTTGCCTTAATTGTTCTTTTGTTATTAACCAATACATTGAAATCGACGAAGAAACTGTATTGCCTTTTTCGGATTGTTCAGGTCTTCAAGATCAGTTATGCAGCGACAACAAAGTTAAAAACCAAACACTAAAGTGTGCAAGTCAAGCATAAAAAAGAAAACCTTTCAGCAAAGCAAAAAGCAGTTGGAAGACTGTATAATTGGCCTATACTTCAAAACACACGTGGACCGGAAAACGTTGTTGAGAGGCGTGCGTTTACAAATCAACTCTTGTGCAACTCGCGCTACCGCATCCCTGTTCCAGGAAACTGAGACGGACCAAAATGTCAAGCATGAAAGCTGATCCCGTCTTCGCGAAACCGGAACTGGCAACCGGATGCACGGGTTGATTAAGCCAGAGTGGGTGGACTATTACCATGAAGATATCGCCATCAGAAAAGGAAACGTCCGTGACTGCGCAACAGATCAGGCAAAAAAAACCAAAGATGTCGCATGGTATGAAGTGAAAGCAGTTTTTGTTCCAGTCGAAAGCAATCTACCCAACAATCTATTATTCCAAGCAATTATGTATTCATTGCTAAGTCTGTCGAATTTGCTTTACTAATAATTAAGTGACAAAAATAAATTTCAAGATACAAAAAAATAAGTCCTATGAAAAATAGAACTACTCGTTTAATAAAAAAGCCTGAAGAATAAAAAAACGTGGAATACTCCTTACAGATAACTATTATCTCAAGTAATGAGGTTTTGAGTCATTCGAAACATGTAACTTAAAACTCCCAAGAAAAAAAATAACTGAACTTTCTCAAAGACAACCAGTAATTAACGATTATAGTTTACTATGAACTTTGTGATAATATTTCATTTTTCATAATGAGTTTAATCTACGTACCGCAAATAGACAGATTCCAATTAGAACCATACCTATTAAAGAACTCAACCATCTGGAAGACAAATGACAAAGCGTCGTTAGTAAGGCGATGAATTTACATTTGTTATCATTATAGTTTGTCTATTGTCAAAGAACTGGCTGCCCCAGGTTCCTATCAAGCACTTAATTGAATAATAAAAGATTTGAAATGTCATACACCCATGCGGAAACAGCAACGACAGGACAGGAAAACTGGGCGACAAAGAAAACATTACAAGTAGACTGGCCTTCTGTTGCCCCTTAGACCTGAGAGAACCACGGCAACAGGCTGCTCTCTCACAACCGCCAACTCAAAATATCTCTAATTAAATTCCTAGCATGCCATCTATCCAATTATTCTGCTTCGGTTCTTCTAACTTGATAGCAACATTTATTTGTTTCCGTGGAGTATATAAGAGGAGAGCTGTGTGTGTGATAACGGCCTCTAACCTCAGGGACAATTGTTATTGTTTGCAGATCGGTTCACCAAGTGGTTTCTTATACCAGCACTATTGGTTTGTATCCCCATTATTTTAGTACAATAGTATTATGTAGGCGTAAAAGTCAAACAAACAAATATTAGTATGAGGTTTGATGTAGAAACGTTGCTCTTACCGTCCCATTTTGTGGGCAAGTGGGCCGAAGATATTTGTACCAAGCATATAGGATATACTTGCTGGTAAAAATGCAGCTCCTGTAACAGTGAAAAGGAATGTCCTGATAAGTTTTGTGAAACAGTATTACCTACACATTTGTTGACTTTTTTATTTGATTTCTTGGTACGAGTATTAGCATAAGAATTAAGTACAAAAACCTTATAAAAGTAACACAAGCACGCAAACATTTTCCGCCCAAATGAGAAATTTTAGTGCGATTATTTTTTTTTTTAACTTTGAGAAAAAAACATTAAAATATGGAAATAATACATTACATCTGAAAAATATATCTCGTTACTAGAAATCAAGAAAAAGGTAAAATGTCAATGTGGTTAAATTAAGAACTGCTCATCATTGAACACAATATTTTACCTTGTTGCCATTTGGGAGCGTGCATTGTGTCGATCATCCAGATCGGCAGGGAAGGCTCCATCATGGCAATACCCATATTAGCGAAGGTTATGGATCCTGTAAAAAAAGGTCATGGAAAAAGAGTTATGATCTTGGCAGAGAATTTAAATGAAAAGAGTTAGTGAAGAAATTAATCATGTGACCAATGCGTTAACAGCAAGCATATAATGTGGATAAGGCAACAACAAATCTTAGTGACAAGTGTAGGCAACGACCTATGATCCTATGACGAAATCTTCACAAGGTAGAGGTGTAAGCGAAGGGATCTGTACAAGTTTAAAGGCGTCTTGTCTTCCCTAAGGATGTTGTCTGACAAGCTTTGAAAAGAAAACGCGTTACTGAGGATAATGGATTCCGTAACTGATATTTTAATAAAGAAAACGTATAAGTAAGGTTTGCGATCTTTTATCAGAAGAGAGATTGTTATGGAACATGTAACAGTAGATGTGTCAGGGAAGGGTTAGGATGCTGTGACTGAAGCTATAAAATAGATATGCTTGTTGCAGAACTGTGTTCCGTAACAGACCCATTAATACAGAAGCGCGTTTCAGGATATTTTAGACTCTGTAATGGAATGCTATGGATCATGTTACAGACATCGTGAATTGATAAAGAATACTTGGATTCTGTAACAGTTTATTCGTTAGAGAAACACATTAGCATAAGTTATGAATAAACTACCTGCAACTTTGATTATCGAAGTCATTTTTAGTATTCTGTATTTCGGCTTGTCTATGTAGCCATTATCAGGTATATGTCAAACCGTTGAAAACAAACTTCTACACATTTCCGTTGTGTAAAAAGTGTACAACCAAGAGATCTACTCACACAAAACAGGTATATCCAGAAATTTGTATAATTATGTATGCAATGAGCTGGTATAATACAATGAGTTAGGAGGTTGGAAATAACTGTATTGACTTCATGAATTCTACTCACAAACAAATAAGATGAAGTTTGTTTGTTTGTGAGTGGAACTCATCAAGTCAATACAGCTATTTCCCTCCCCCTAACTCTATGTATTATACCAGCTGATTGCATACCTGTTTTGTGTAAGTAGATTTATTGTATGTACATTTTCTTACATAACTGAAATATATATAAGTTTGTTTGGTTCAACTGTTTGACATATTCCTGATGCAGGCTACATAGATAAGCTAGTTCAGAAAAGTTTGCAGGTTGAATGCTGGAATCAAAACTACAACCCTTCTAGCTTACTGAGTGGTCTAGGTGACCAACATTTACTGCTGGCGATTCGGTGCCTGGCTCCTTGGATCATGGAATTGATTCCTAAATGTGTTTCAGCCTGCACAATTTGAATCTGTTCAAACTAAGGATAGGTTATAAAAATATTCACAAAATACTGTTCGTAACCTTCCTACAGAAACTTTAAAAGGGTGAATTCTTAATGAACGTTTTAAGACTCCTGTGCCATAGGATTTGTACGAGAGACATGTTTACAGAATGATGCTCTAGTGAAAAGCGAATGGATGATTAACAGCGGCATTTAAAAGAGAGCACTTCAACGGGTTGTGTGGTTATAGTAACAAAAACCATGAAGGCCAAGGTTGTGGTCACTGATAAACTTTGTTAAAGAAGGACGTGTTAGTATCCGTTATTGATTCCTTAGAAAGCACAGTTAGGGAATTTGTATATCTTTTCAAAGAAAATACCACCACCGTAAAGGTTATACATCGTTTTAATGAGAGACGTGTTAGACTAGATTAAGAATCAGGCAAGATAAACCTCAAAGGATAGAGGTAATAACTACGATAAGGACAAAAGTGACAAAGAGGGGACTTCATAGAAACAGTTTCGGGTCTGTAAAATTTTTTTAGCGAGATGAGTGTTAGGGATGGGGATCATTATCAGAAAGTGTAAAACGTTTAGGGTCATGTGTTAGAACGTTTCCAGAATAGAGTTTTAAGAAAACGAAAGTATGTTAAACCACAGATTAAGTGGGAGAGATAGTTTAGTAAGCTTTTGGGCCTTTCACAGAAGGTCTTAGCAACAAGCGTTTGGAATCTAAAAAGAAGATAGACATGTTTACGGATCATGTAACAGAAGATATGAGAAATACGTACTGTAAAACAAAACGTACAGGATAGGTTTTATGGTTCTTGTAACCGAATTTATGGTACTTTAAGAGACGTGTTGGCGAGGATTACGTTTTTTGCAATCGAATATTAAAAAGAACGCGGTTATCGTTTGCTATAGTTCATTGAACCAAATACTTAGAGAGACGTGTTAACGAAGTATATGGATCTTGTAAAATAATCCTTTAAGAGAAGTTAGCAAATAGTATTGTTCTTGTAACAGAGTTCTCAAAAAAGACCTGTCAGCGAAGAGTATTGTATTCTCGAACCGACTACTCTAAAAGACATGTTAGCGAAGAGTATGGTTTTGTAACCGAATACTTTAAGAGAAAAAATTATCGAAGAAAATTATTCATTTAACCAATTATTTAAAGAGAAACGTTCTACACAGAGAGTCCTGTCAGCTGAGAATATGGTTCTTACAGGCGAATACTTCAAGGGAGACGTGTTGGCTGAAATTATGGTTCTTACAGGCGAATACTAAAGGGAGACGTGTTAGCTGAAATTATGGTCCTGACTGGCGAATACTTAAAAAAAAGACGTGTAAGCTGAGATTATAGTTCTTACAGTCAAATACTTAAGAGAGACGTGTTAGCTGAGCTGAGATTATGGTTCTGACTGGTGAATACTTAAAAAGAGACGTGTAAGCTGAGATTATGGTTCTGACTGGCGAATACTTAAACAGAGACGTGTTAGCTGAAATTATGGTTCTGACTGGCGAATACTTAAAAAGAGACGTGTAAGCTGAAATTATGGTTCTTACAGTCGAATACTTAAACTGAGACGTGTTGGCTGAGATTATGGTTCTTACAGTCGAATACTTAAACGGACACGTGTTAGCTGAAATTGTGTTTCTTACAGTCCAATACTTAAACAGGCACGTGTTAGCTGAGAATATGGGTCTTACAATCAAATACTTAAAGAGAGACTTTTAGCTAAAATTATGGTTCTGACAGGCGAATACTTAAAAAAGAAAAGTGTTAGCTCAGATTATGGTTCTTACAGGCGAATACTTAAAAAGAGAAATGTGTTAGCTAAGATTATGGTTCTTACAGGCGAATACTTAAACAGAGACGTGTTAGCTGAAATTATGGTTCTGACAGGCGAATATTTCAACAGAGACGTGTTTGCTGAGATTATGGTTCTTACAGGCGAATACTTAAACAGAGACGTGTTTGCTGAGATTATAATTCTAACAGGTACGAGTATTACTGTTCTTGTAACCGATTACTTAATGAGAAATATTCTATCAAAAATTAAGTTCTTGAAACCGAATACCCTAAGAGAGACTTGTTAGGTGAGAACTTGGTTCCTACAGGGGTATACCTAAAGAGAGATTGTTAGCGACGGTTGATGTTCTTGTAACCGATATACTTTCTAATAAAGACAGACGTGTTAGCCAAAATTATTTGCGATGTAACAGAACATATACCTGTAAATGGACAGACTGTATAAACGAGTAAAAGTGAAAGAGATGTGTTAAGTAAGGTACTGACTTTTGTAACACACAAGGTATAAGAAAGATTGCCTACAAATCGTAAAAAATCACATAACACAAGTTTTAAAAGATAGCCTTGTTAGTTGACTTTATGAATTCAATTACAGAAGTTTTAAAATCCGATGTATCAGATATTACCTTTGCATGCTGTAACATATTTTTCAAAAAGAGAGCGTTTAATACATGGCATTATAAAATCCTGTACATAATATATCTGTGTAGAATTTCCGGCACCATACGAACGCCCACATACCACTATCGCCTGTTAAACCAAGTAAACACGTTTAATTACAACGTTAGCTAAACCGAGTACAAATCATATTATTCAGTGACCTTTGTCAAACAAAATATAAACAACTCACCTGCAGCCACCAGAATGTAAGGGTCCTTCATCAGTTCTTTAAGAGAGGAACCTTCTTGTGATTCGGGTTTTATAGACGGCTGTAGTGCGAGTATTATCAGTACTACAAAATATAGATGACGGTTAGTATAATCCAGCCAATTATCTGGTGTTCATTTCTCTTTTGTTTGTTTTCATTTTTGTGCTGTTTGGCAACCTTCAGGTATCTTTTTGCAATGTTTTATACAAAATATTACATTTATGTGAAGTATTTCTCCCACGATCACTTGACAGTGATCCATTATTTATTTTTTTAATCAATTGGAAACTACTTACTTCCGTCAAGAAGAGCTAAACCAGCCAGTATAAGAAAAGGGGCTTCTTTGCCCACAAACTCGTATAACACTCCACCAAACGGGGGACCAACTACAAACGAAATATCAGCGATAAGTATATCTACAAACTAAATTGAGTACATGTTTTAAAATAAATATTTAATGGTTCATTACGCCAACTAGTAGTAGTCTGGGGATAAAAGCCAACATGGTGACGAGTTTGAGCATATTTGAATGATAGATATATATTGTAGTCATTGTATGTTGGCACTGAAGCTGGGGATTAGCTCTTTATTTAGTATAAAATATTGCCGATCTTGTCCGTAACACATGGGGTCACTCGTCGCCACAGCTAACACATCCAATACTAATTAAGCAAACAATATTAACCTTTCGGGTACATCAAACATAAACGACAAAATAGGCCTGTAGATTTCTATTGGTAAAATCGCAACTTGCTAATGTATAGCAATTGCACGGCTAACCCTGACTTAAACATCTAGTTTTATGCCTTGAATACTTTGAGGTCAGACAGACCTTTAAAACGATCACTGGACGTACATTTGCATGTCAATATCAATCATTTCTCATCAGTAACCACACTTGCATTAAATGTTTTCCCGTTGTAATTAGGCCATACGGATATAGGGTTATTTTTTATTCAGAGCAAGGCCTTATTTCTAAAGACCTTATTTCCAAGGATGTTACCACATGCACTAATATGTAGGTCTCCGCCATGGCTTACAAATACGGTGTGTATGTTCCTCTATACCCCTGAGTTCCTAGTTTGTTCATAGTTAATTAACAGTTCATTTAGCTATCTGGGTCTTCTAGTTTTCAAACGGATAACGAAACAGAGGTAACCAGTATGGATTTCCTTTCATTATATGACTGAGTTATCCACGTATTTTTAGTTATGTCTAAAGGCTATTTTTGTGTAGATATGATGACGTCATTGGAGGCTTGGAGCTAAATCCTTATTAAAATACTTACAATTTGAATTAAATTTGAATTATTTGCAACAAGTCATACATAAAACAAATACAGTGTTTTGTTTAAATTAGATTTTAGCCGAGAAACAGGCTTGTTTGGTGTGGGTTTTCAAATACAAATCCGCGGAGTTCTTTGGTTGATTTGGACGCAAATCCGGCAGTTAACATTACAGGTTTTCTTGTAGTATTATTGCTTCCATTCACCCCCCAGATAACTTTAATGGTACGGAAATTGTCGAAGGATGTTCCGACATGTGCTCGCTTCGTGTAATACTATTGCTTCTATTCACATCCGAGATAACTGTATCGGTACGAAAGTGTCGAAAGATGTTCCGACATGACTAACCACTAAGCCACGGGCTCCACAGAGAAACAGCAGTAAAACCGATTCCTGTTGCCACTCCATGCAATATTTGTCTACTAGTTATAATGTATTTCCTGTCCATTGTTTACTGCATTTATAATAATTATTCGGATCACTGACGTTTGATAACATGTAGTCAACTTACTCAGAACACCCAGAGCCAATCCACCAAGCGCTATCCCCATGGCGTTACCTCGCTCTCTGTCATCCGGATACCTGTCCGCCAACATCCCCATTCCTGTTATATTTTTCCATAAACTTGTTAATTGGTATTTCGATATATTTTCGTCAATTCAAAACATTAAATCTATACTCCGGGCTGAAATAACATCTATATCCATTGAAAGGTTACCATTAAATATACTTAACTATGGCATCAACTTATCGTTTCTTAATTTTATCAAATAACCCGCAGCCAAACTTTCACAATTCAGATATGTTCACATCTGGCAGATAAAAGTGAATGGTTAAATAAAATTGGGCTTCCTTCACACCAGAGCTTTGTCATTAGATAAAATGTAATACTTCTGACAACAAGCTCTAAAATTACGCATGGTCTATGTCCAGCTTTTTAGACTAATAACAGTTAATTAAACCAAAGCCGGAATAATTTAGAAATATGACATACGGAAACGGGTGGCTCGTTTAATTTAACTATATTATTTAATGATAAACATTACCATACAATAAAATAAATCAGTTGTGGCAATAACTCACAACAATCGTCGTTGACTAGACAGATGTTTTGCCACAATCGTATTTCAATGACTTCATACGTGACGTCACAAGAAGGTGTACTTAGTTGAGCAAAAGCTCAAAGTAACGGGTTTAAGGTTTGATGTAACCTGGTATCCCATTCCCATGGGTAGTTAAAGCTGGGTTGTGTTTTAGAAACATTGACCAATCTGTCTTCTCCAATCCAAAACAAATTCGCAGATGGTGTAATAGGAATCAAAAAGTGTATTTTCAATATATATAATAAATGAAAAACCATATATATATATATGCACTTCAAACTTCTATTCAAAATGTAAATATGCAAACAGATCAGAGAATCTGAATGTGTTCTGTCATCTTTGTTACAAAACCTAAGTGTTAGGAATATACTGTGTTTGGATTCAGACCATGCTTCGTCAGGGGCAGATACGCGAGCAAACAGGGGACCTGTTCAGTGTTAGGTTAGGTATTGATTGCTTTTATCAGTCAACCATTATTGTATGAAGAACGCACAAAAGTGAAAATAGCACTCTTGGAGCCATTAGAAAGCCCGGCTCCCATTACGTTACACATGGCATGCGTAAACCAACAGTTTTATTATACGGAATGTGTGTGATACCTACCGGAAACACTAGAACACGACGATCCGATACCTTGAACAGTTCGGGCTATAAACAGAACTGTATAACTCTCTCCAAAGGCGAAAACTGTGAACGATAAATGAAATGGAAAAGATTAATACATTCGATATACATAATCTTTGAAGCACGTATTTTACAATTCAAGTCTAAAGTCACAAAAAAGTTCTTAAGTGAAAAAAGACTTGTTCCCTTTCTATTTTGTGGTAGTTTATCGGTCATGAGTTTGCGTTAATGAGCGCAAAGATAACGACAAACGTGAATAACTTTTTGCTAATTGATCTTTGGATAATTATTGTTTTCATTTCCTGTAGTTGTAAACTCAGACCCATTAGCACTTAAACATCAACGGGTTATTTTGTTTGTATTATTGCTGAATAACTTTCATTTAGTTTATCTATGGTGTGCCCATATTAACAAGCTAGTGTTAACACGTGGTACAGCCGGACTTTGTTCACCATTATTTATCTTGACCTTCAAGTAAATAATCTGTGAAATTCGATAAAAATCATATCCTAAATGCCGACGATGTTCGCTAACGATCCGAAGTTTACTTACCACTTAATCTTATTAATTTCAAAGGGACTTTTTAAATATCCAGGTGTCCGTCTTAGATAATTTAGTAAACTCTACTTTGACGACACAATGGGAAACCAAACCACGTATATCACTAACCACATCTGAGATGGGCTGAGCGTGATTGGAATAGGGTCGTTTTTAGTGACTGCATCCAGATTGACTTTGCATTTCGCTGATGGGAGAGTTAGAGTTTGGAGGAGACGCAGTGAACGTTATGCCCAGTGTTGTATGCAGGAAGTGGACCATTTTGGGGGCGGTAGTGTTATGGTTTGGGGTGCCTTTAATGGTCCCGCCCGTTCCCGACTGATGGTGTTCAAGGAAACCTAACTGATGCAGGATACAGAGATCAAGTGCTCATTCCAGAGCTTTTACTATTCATGGCAGCTCATGGCCCAGGTCTGGCATTCCAACACAATAATGCCAGACCACATACGGCCAATTTAACGCTGAATTTCCTTAGGTAATCAATGTCATGGAGTGGCTCTCAAGGGATGTGTTGGACAGAAGACTCCATCAAGTAAGGAATCCTCCACAGAATTTGCAGGAACCTGGTGCCATGTTGGTTCAATTATGGCGACGAATTTCCCAAGCTGTGTTCAGACCCATCATTCAATCCATGAGGAGACGTTACATCGCAGTTGTGAACGCTCATGGAGGGCATACGCGCTATAGACATG
>JAVFBW010117410.1:0-15360 GCA_034783835.1 Mopalia ciliata
AAGTCTATCAAGTACTGAGTAAGACCGCACTGGGGTAACTGTTGTGAATACTGGACGGGTGTTAATCTTTTCAGTCAGACAAGTTTATTATGGATCTGACCCAGCAAATAATCCCAAAGCTCACCACAGATCCACAGACACGCAATCTATTCCAGCTGATTTCATTGTTCTCGAACTATTACATACAATTTCCGAAAAGTTAATTTGTTCAAAGTAACATGTCTCGCCTCAATGATATTGGCCAACAAAGCTGTAATGTGTTTTGTCGGACGTCTAGAATTTAGATATCGGTCAACGTTGTTTGCCAAGCATTTCTGTCGTCATTTTGACACCTGGTAAAAACACTATTTTAACCTCATCACAATTTGTAATGCCTAATTAATGATCATAGAAATAATGAGGAGCAGTTCCGGCTATAATTAAGCTTCATGTTGCCTTGGTGCTCTCGGAGCAAGAGGGCAACATGAAGCCAATCTGTTCGTAATACATTCTGTGATTGTCATTGTGAGTTTCACATGTTGTTGGTGGCGGTTTCCTTTGCCCATTGGGCCAGTATGTAGTCATGTGAGTGAAATAATCTAAGTGCGGCGTTCAACCCTAATCAAGCAAACAAACAAGAAATTATGATGACGACAGTTTATGCTGTACACTCCTTGATTTATGCATCTGTTATATTACAGATATGGCCTCTTGGGAAATCAAGGGTGGACCTACTTTTGTGAATATCTTTCATCATAGAGCAGGTGAACTCGTCGCCTCTGGACATGACATTTTTGCAAGTCCACTGATATTATATTAAATATATTAAAACTCAACTATTCGCATAGTATATATTCCACCGATATTACTGATAATTTGAACTGGGATTTCATATAGTTTTACTCCGACATCTCGAAAATTTATTAATCAGGAAATATTTACACTGTCTGAGGATAGTCTCAACCCAATTATATGGAACTAACATAGCCTTTGTGTGCATTTATCAACGAATTACTAATGGTCGTGGCATTTATAGAGAGCTCTGTATTTCTTTATCCAGACGCTAGTCTTTTTCTTAATACTATATTCGTAGTAATGTGTCAGGCAGACCGTGCATTATGTATATCGTATATTCGTTATGACGCCTTACCCCTTGTGGAATCGTGGTTGGACAAACAAAGATATAGTTTAGTTAAGGCTCGATTTGAGGAGTTTGGAAACGTATTATAAAAAGGTATTAAAAATTCAGTATTGCCATGAAACATCCGACTAATCTTCTTTTACTGTGATAACACAGGTTAAGTCTGGTTAACGTATGCAGCGAAAGAGACTCGAAAAGTGAGTGTTCTATCGACCGTTCGGTTATGTTAACTAATAATGGCAAGATTGTTTTTCTTTCAATAGAATCGCACGTTTAGCAACGCAATATTCTACCAGTATTAGGTGCAATTAAACTAAATAGTTTTTTTCTCAAATTACTGTCATAAAAAGAAGAAAACAACGATTTAAACGTATTTTGTGCTATATCAGCAAACTATTGCCTTGCAACGGAAATCTGCTGTTGGGTTAGTCAACTTTGTGTAAAAACAAACCCTGACAAATACACGATTCGTTCGTTTCTCTGCTGGGGTGCAACGTCTCACTCAAATGTATTTGCTTTATGGAAAAAAATTGTATTGTGGATGAGCATTTGAACAACATCTTTACACACTTTCGTACAAAGTTTCTTCATCTTCACAACATTTCCATCATATACCTGATGATGTAGATGGTTTCTAAAAAAAGAAAAAGACTTATGGAAATCCTATAGGATAATTATAAAATCCTATAGGATAATTATAAAATCCTATAGGATAATTATAAACTCTTACAGGGTTATCAACCTTGGATAAACCATGTATCAGTGCTGTCGACAGAGGGACAGTTAGTAGAACCTCTTCGTAGCCATGACAGTAGCCAAAACACTTGTTTATCTCCCGAGAATAAACGCAAAGCACATATATTATGTGGAATTTCAGTTCTTGTCAAACCTAACAAAGCAACAAAACACTGGCTAACTTGACTTGTCATTCAGGTAAGGTTGTGGAACTGCGACAGGGCATGAGTTCAAAAAGATCCAACTGTCTGTTAAAACAACGTGTTTTTCAGAAGCCTATGTATTTAATTGGTTTAATAGAAAACGTTGTGTTATTTATATTTGTTGAGCAAGATAATTTTCGTCATTTTCGTCATCTGCTTTAAAGATGTGTCGTGCTGATTTCGTGACATTGTCCACTTAACTGTGTGGGTCAAATCTTATTACAGACAAACAACAGAACTATTTCATATCCATAAAAACTGCTTTAGTTTCTTGTCCTTATTTATTCATGAATAAATTTATCCCCCATGCTCATGATGGCGTACTGTAATTTTCTTTCACATACATATTTGTCTCTTCTTCTGATAAAAAAGTATCTATATGTTATGTCAAGGCAGTGATGCATGTTTTGCAACAATATCCCACTTGGTAAGGTATTCGACTTTAGTTCGAGTTTAGATTGCAAGTGACTTTCTTGAGTTTGTTTTTTATGGACTCGCAGGGATACATTGTTTGTTTGATTGGGATTTAACGTCGTACTCAAGGGTATTTCAATTATATGGCGACAGATTGTAAGTTTTACTCCGTTCCTTGCCTAATTTCGGTGGAAACCAGGAGGAAATCTCATGAAAACCACTCTACCGATCGAAGTAGGATTAGCAAGCGCACACGTTATCCACTAAGACAAGGGAGCGGGACCCTTAAGGGATACAACTTAGATTTTTTAAATCTACTACGAAACAACTACTTATGTGATGGAAAAAGAACAAATATTAAGAGTGACACTTGCACAAATGCGTTAGCTTAACATAGAGCTGATCAAATTGTTTAGATGAGTTTTAAAATGCTATTTACACGGGATTAATAAAAATGAGAAAGAAACAAATTACTTTGCTATCCAAGTATTTAACTTTCGGCTATTGCTTAACATGATTGGTACCGAAAGATAGCCATGGAATTCGTAATTCGCGTAACAAACCTTCCACTACAACAACAGTGAGCACTGGGTGTGCAATAATTAATCTAATTCATCTTGGCAGGTGATCACCAGCTAGATTGTTTCATATATGTTTTCCAGGCAGACTGCTGGACTGTGGAGGACAATAGATGTCTAACGAGTTAATCATCTGCGAAAATTGTCGAAAATGACTGATACCGAAGCGTATATTTACCAGTGCCTAGGAGGATGGTTTTTAGGCTGGGAGGTGCCTTATAGGGTTCAATTTACGGCGGTATTGAATACACTGTCTACCTTTTTGGAGAGACGGCAACTTGGCATTACAACGACAATACTTCACATATGAACGGCCACATGCCAATTGGGAAATTCACACGGCATTTAGTTACAGCTACAGAAAATGCAACATGGGTATAAAGAATGACTACATTATAACTCAGAAAGAGCCTCACGAAAAGAATAAAAGAAACACATTATACCATCCTGGCGTGTGTGCCTAACTCGTGTTTCGAGAACTTTTAAAGGACTCGAATGTTCATGTTTGCATCCTGTGGGTAAGGTTGGTTATTTGTCAAAATATAGACGTGAAGTAATCAAGTTATTTTTTGTTGGCAGGGAGACGTGATCTCTTAGGACACCAAATAATTTGACAAATCGTGACTGCCGGCTCTGGGTTTTAGCAGTTCCATATACTATCCCTTGTGATTTACGGAGACTGCTTCGGGAAAGTGATATCAGGTGGGTTTTTCTCGAGATTGGATTCATATTTGGTAAGCCAGTGGATGACTATTACTAGATCCCTACTACTCCATCAAACCCAAAACAGTCATATATATCAGGATTACTAAGTGGCATTTCGTATTTACTGTGTTATACCGGTATGTTGTATACTTTAATCCAGACTAGACAAATATGTTTGGATGATTGGGGTTTGACACCGCACTTAAGATTATAACACTCACAGGACAGCTTGCCAACAAAATGGCTGGAAACCAACTTAGAAATCCCCGACAAAAGAAAAGAGAAGGCACATGGAACAGACAGCAATATGAAATAGTAGTGGTTCAGCCCAGAGGCTATATGGGAGAAAAACGATAAACAAAATGGAACTTTTTAATCGTATAACTGTCATTTCAAACTGTTTTCATTATTATGTTATAAATAAGTAACCTATTGTCAATGGCAGTGTATCATTACATAAAGGATTCATCTCGAGTGAAACGAACCCTGATTACCTTGGTTAGCTTTATTGGGGTTTAACGTCGTACTCAAGATTATTTCACTTACATGGTGGATATTCCTCGACTCATTACGGTGGAAAACCTGGAGAAAACCACGTTAAAACCAACGCCATAATTGCCGGGACCACATTGTGTGACTCATTTATATTCGTGGTGGTCGACAGACGGACCCGATCCCCTAAGCGGTACGTACATCGAAGAAGGATCAGCAAGAGCACAAGCTATCCACTAAGCCATGGCCGCGGGTTCATTAATGAGGAGTCACCGTCTAGCCAAACGAGAGCGTGATTCTAGACTAACGAGAGAATGATTGGATCTTTATATTGGAATGATCCTTTAGGCTTTTTCATAGCTTCAATACGATCAGTCAAGACTGAGACAATTCTATCTTGACATGCAGGGTCATGATAGTTTATCATCCGTCTTTTACGCCTGATAGAATTAAATCCAATAACATCAAACCGTGTGACTGAACCAATGTACAGGTATATGTATAAAGCAAATTGAAATTCTCTTTAGTAGATCAGCAAGGCCATTATAAAACAAAATCTTGTGCCGAAACCTTCCAGAACAGTTCTGGTTTCGTGTCAGATTAACTCACACAGTGTCAGCCATACAAAGTCGATTTAATGCGAATTTTATTGGGGAATTCATTCGAGAGGAGAATATTGAAAAACCGCTTTTCCCAATGCGATATTAAAATTCTCAAAGTGCAGATAACAAATTCCGGCAAGACCAAAGGTAAAAAAAGACATATTTTTTGTGATGAGATATTAAAACAGCAAAGTAGACAATGTGACGTTTATTCAAGACATATTGGATGTAAATAAATGTTCGTTTCTTCGACGATTTGCTCTGTACAAGAATCTGATACACTGATACTGATGATATAATGGTAATAATGAAAGAGTTTCCAATGTCTGTAATTAAATATTTTCTATTAAGATAAAGGATGTTTAAAACTTTATTATCGCTTTGTTGTGTTGTTGTACTCAAGTGAGGGTAACTTTTGGACCAATAAATATTGTTTATTTTTTTCCAAAGGCAATATAAGCCGGAACTACATATAAGGAGGCGAAACAACATCGGGATGCCCAACAACCTTGTGCTGTAGACAAATCTCCCATATGCATCTCTCTCTCATAAATTCGCAAATATGTTTTCCATCTTATATCATGTTAATCATGCGACAGAAAAAAATTTTACCATCGAGATGATGAATTTCGGCAAGATCGAAGGTAAAATAGACAGATTTAATGCGATGAGATAGCAAAACAGCAAATGAGACGAGTATCAGCGATCAATAAAAAAGTTAATTTTAAGTAAATTCAAGACAAATATCTCGTTAGATATCAACAAATTTGTACACCCCCTGATATGTCACATCAGTTACCCTGGTATAGGCCAAGGAATAATAATTTCTGAGTTAAATGTTCATTTATTATGACAATAATTTGGGTGTCACTGTTTGTGTTCCATTATAACATCTCACCGGCCATTTACTCTTAGAAATAATGTTCTTTCAGGGTTCTTTAGAAAAGAGGTTGGTTCCAAATAGAACCAAGATACCTGCAGAACCTTAAATGTTTCCATTACAGCCATATTGTTTTAAGAATGCACTACACAACACGACATTCAGTGGACCTAAGTGGAACTTAAGAAAGACTGGTTTCCGAATATGATATTGATATTGCAAAGTTTAGATACGAAATGACATGTTTCCTTAATATGCAATTATACAAGATGCTTTTTTTATGACAAACGGGAGATACTTGAAACTTTCTTTGTATCTTAAAAAACAAAACAATACACCATTTTCAGCCGAAATGTCACTCAATACAGCAGTTTTGTAGCGACCGATATGTTTCATGACAATTGCAAATTACAGTCACGATGGTCGACATATGTGTTTCTTTTATAGCATGTTTTTATTGCACAATATCACGCGACGTCAATATAACGTGTATCGATCTTTGAAACGAACAAAGCACGCATTGTACAAAACCACACAGCAGGTAGTTTCAAGATTTGTCAGAAGACAAATTAACATTTTATATTTTTTCTGAACATATAGGTATTCATTCACGGTGATCGAATCGTGACATTTGTTAAGCAAATATGTTTAGTCAATTATACCACAACTGCTCCATCTTTTATTGTCCTTGGGTCTCTTGTCGAGGAGCAGTTGCCACCGTAACAGCCAATATCGAAGCGATTGCCCTCAGAGCATCTTTCGTATGAAGCAATGGTCCGTTATTCGGGCCCTCTGGCTAATGGTTGTTTGTTTATAGAGTAGCCATGCCCCTGGAGGAATACTAACTTTCCAACATTATGGAAGCGCTTTACATATTGGTTGTGTTTTATTGGAATACCCCGCCTTCATATATACACCTTTAAGCATGGCGTAAACACCAATATATGAATCGATCAATCGTAATCCGGACGTTGTTTTAGACGAAACAAATCTCAAGTACCCGGTATGTTTCAAGCACAGTCGAGTGCTGTTGTTCAACTGTAGGTATACTTGATTGTTATTTCACTCCTGGCTTAGGCTCATTTGAATTATATAACGGCACCATTTCTTCTTCCGGTATGTAACTAGCAACAATTTCCAAACTTTTGAAAATCATAAAAGCATTAAGTACTAGTATACAACGATGACTTTCATGTATGTAATACAAAAATGGACAAGAGGGGGGGATATTAAATGTCTTTAATACTTAATGTCTGTTGTCAGAAAAAAATAGACAAACGGAATGGAGATTGAAATAACGAAATATCAATTTTGTTAATAGTTTAAATTTAATCTCTAAAATAACATGAAGAACAAATACTTAAGTATAGGGCTATCTCTGTGAAAACAAGATGTGTTATCCTGTAGTAAATCGTAATTGAACATTCTATAGGCACGAAGGTGCAACATGTTTAAGTGTCAATAACATTAACAAGAAGTGTTAAAGACGTGTTTATTTGCTCACTTTCCAGTGAACAAAAACAGGATATCATAACGGTGTTAAAACGTCACATTTGAAGTGAGGGAATTTAGACAGTTAGGTGAAGCCAATTGACACCTGACATATGTCCTTGTCTTTGTTATTGATCGGTTTACTGTACGCGGTCAAATTACAATCACGGTCACCTACTGCGGATTTACGTCGATAATTGTATCTTGAATGGCTAAGGACAACCTGTTTTAAGCTGTGGTTATGCAGTCAATTGTACGTATTGGCGAAACTTTTTTTTTGTCTACACTGCCAACACATTCACGTTGTTTGTCTGTATAATTGATTGGAGTGTCGTGTCTTATTCAAGGGTTGGAGTTTCAAGTTGACATTGTAAACATGGTGTCATCCAAATTGCATATTCTTTATACTGCGCTTTTCTGATAAACTGGCGAAGAGTAAAGGATAGATGGGTTGTTTTTAATAGATGCGCTCGTTTATTCACCATAAAAACACACATTTTTGGAAAACAAGCAATATTACATCTCAACCCAAAACTATGAAATAGTCAGTTTGTACAAAGAGAACACCATTAACTGGCTTGAATTTCTTTAACTGGCCATGAAAACTATTTCAGTTCTAGTGGATTATTTTGTGGAACTTATCAAAATAAAGTAAATATTGCTAGAAAATATGGGTCGTAATTTGTTTGACCAATAAAGTGGAAGCACGTTTTATTTAAAACAAATAGAATTTATATAAGCATTATTATCAAATCACGTTTAAAACAAATATAATTTATATTAACATTATTATCATTGAAAAATTTCTGAAATCATTGGTTTCATAAGTTTCGCACATATTTTGATTGCATACAAGATGTTTAATAATCTTATTTCAATTAGATGAACAACATTAATACATGATAATCGGAGGAAGCACAAACTCCCCAGCTGCCTTCTATGTGAAATTAAGATATGCTGATCATTCTTGTTCAAATGAAACATTTCTAGATGACCAAATATGTCAACGCTGTGGATATGGTATTAAAATGGTGAGATGGAACTATAGTATATTTACCCTGTCATGGCTGCTGATATAGTCAGCAAGTTACTTGCACAGGATGCAAAATACAAAGGAAAAAAAAACAAAAACAAAAAACTCCAAATGCCGAGCTACTCTACCGTTTTTTAATTTATCAGCTTTAATTCACGGGAGAAAGCCCCCAAGCTCTCGTTGAATTAAAAGGTTGACGCAAAGATGGTAAGAAATTCGTGCTTTAGTTTATTGAATACAACCCACGTGTGCGTCTGGAACAATATATCAACATAAAAAATATAATTAAAATTTGTTCAACACGTTGAGAACAGATCAGGTGTAATGTTACACTTAATCACGCGGTTTAGTAGCTTCTCTTTCTTACGACCGTTTCATTGCTGACTCGATTCGTGTCTTTCTGCAATGATGTCCAACATACGTCTTTTGCTATTCTATAGTTAACAACACTCAGCGTGTATACAAGTAGTAACAATTGTTTGTTTGTTTGATTGGGGTTTAATGTCGTACTTAAATCGTATTGTCCATGTCACACTCCCCGGTACTTTATGACTTGGGTTTATAACCTACAGGAAACCTTATAAAATCACTCCAGTGATTGCCGGAGCCTCCTCGTGTGACTAAAGTATGGATTCGAACGCATAGACGGAACATGGAAGTAAAATTAGTAGACTGACCTGCTAAGCCCGAAACACGACCGCAAAAAAATATCATTAGTTAATTAAAGCGTATTTAATGTATCTGAACACAATCAATATTGGTTTCAGTTTCTATGCCGTCAAGCCCCGTGAGGGAGCGGGTGGGCCATGGGCCCTGCAGAATACTCCCTCGGCTTCCTCGGTTGATCGTAAGATGCGAGAAAAGAGGTTGCTTTCTGTTGCCCCGGTGTTCGCAGAGCTAAGGGGTAACAGGAAGAAGATTTGTTTGTGATGTTCTGTATTTGTGTCCGTCGTCGTATAAGTGAAATACCCTTGAGTACGACCTAAAACACCAATCAAACAAACAATCTATGCCGTCAAAGGGGTTGGCCAGAAAATAAAAAGAGGGCTTAATCTGTTACTGGTATAGCGGACTGCCATTTATCGCATTTACCTACAATAGTCCTATGTGTTTGTTTGTTTATTTGATGGGCCTCAATGTCGTAATTGAGTAAAATTCCATTTAACAGCCTTGATGACGGTGGACAACTGAGAGGAAATCTCGTACAATCCACCCGCGCTTGTCGGAACCACTTCATGTGACTAACTCCTATACCTGATGGTCGACAGATGAACTTGTTCCCGTGAACGGTTCATCGAAGCAAGATTTCTAAGCGCACACGCTAACCACTCGGTCCGATATGAATATTCAGTTAGATTATATTGTCAATCGACGACACAGGTGACACTGCTAGTTATATCAGTAACAGATATATCGCCCTTGCTGGGTATAGGCCAATCCCATTTTGTCAGCTGCCAGCGCCAAAGTAAAGACATGACAAAGTTTAAATGTTTATTATTCAACAGATACAGACTATTATTAAGATCACACAGGGATACCTAAACCCTCAACCTGAAAAAATGTATTTGGAATAATTCCCCTGGGTAAAATAGACCACACGACATCTCATGATCAGAGTGCCAATAACGAATTCTATTAGTGTTCTGAGAGATATGGGGTTCCTACACCTCAACAGCCATGTTTTATGTAACAGCGATATTCGGCAAGTGCTGAAGCTTAACTACATACATCCAGAGACAACGCGGCATCTATATGCTTGAAAATATCATGCTGATAACACCACAAGGGCTGAAATATACTCCGCGAGCGGTCTAGAGTGTACGTTAAAGGTGTATGCTTCTAGTTGGTATATCCCCTCACCTCAGTTGTCGCGGGTTCGAATCTGAAGACCGTACGTCGGTTTGTATGCCATCAACCAGCTAAAGGTCGCGAGCTTTCTGTCTAAATTGACTAATTTAAAATTAATAAGGCTAAAATAAATATATATCTCCTCCTACTTCCATGTGCCGTTCGTGGGATCGAGTCCGTCTGTCGAGCATCAGGAAACTTCAGCAATCACGGGGGTGGTTTTTATGAGGTGTCCTGCTTCCCACCGTATTTCAGCAAGGAACAGTGAAATGGACCATCCATCGTCATATCAGTGAAATACACTGGAGTACAACGTCTGATCCCAATCAGACAAAAAGATCTGAGGCGTATTCAAAAAACAAAATAAGCTAGTTAAAAGATTTGACCGAAAAGAGCTACACATCTTAACCAAAATACGTTTGATAACTTTATGTATGTATACATACAGCGCTGGTGGCTTTGCGCAAAGTGTTTGGCGACTATTTTTCAACAATTGGATGAGAATCTCCCCATATGAGATTTTCTTAGTGTCGTTTATCGGGAAGCATTTACCACCGAAGGGATTGCTGTTGGAGAGAATGTCATTGGATCGAACAGTTGCCCTCGGAGCAATCGTCATCAGAGATTTCGTATGCGGCGCAATGGTCCGTTATTCAAACCAAATGATACTTGAACAAATGTCTTGTCCTGGAATGTTCCAAGAACAATTCATATTCCTGATGTATGCCGAAGCCGATAATTATTTCGACTGTATGTTTGACTTGATTGTATTTGAAAGCCGTACTTAGGGTTATTTCACTTAAATGACGGCCGTGTCGGTATTGTTGTTGGGGGAAATCACATATATTTCCTGCAAGTAACTAGCGTATTTCCAAACCTCTTCAAACCCCAAAGATACAGAAGCGAGTCAAGTAAAGGCATATTTCTGGAGATTTTAACATTCTCTGTCGAAAACTTAACAACGTTATCAGTTAAGCTTGTATTTTAATTCCTTACATAACGTGACAAACCTGTAATGATATGGGGTTATTTTTGTTCAGACAATATGTGCTTAAATTTCCATGCACTCTCCAGAACATCGCAATGGAATATATCCTCTAGAAATAAAAGGTGAGAAGTGTTAAGGTGCCACGAATGTTTACTGTAAGTGCTAATGTGTTAAAGACGTGTTTACTCCCACTCTTCCAAGTAAACATAAACAAAAATGGGATGTTGTAATTGTGGCAATTACGTCACATTTCAAGTGAGAACTTGTAGACAGCTGGGTGAAGCGAACTGACTGTCTGAATGATTGATCTGTTTACTGCATGTCATAATACACTCTTCTTGGTGTTAATTTGAAAGACGTACAAGTAGAACTTACTCAAAAAGCTGATTTACGTCGAAAAATGTATGCACAATGAGTTCTGAGCGCAGTTATTCGTTGACAAAACGCTAACTTTCCAGCAAGACAACACATTTTAGGTTTTATATATATATATTCGAAGTTTTCTGCATGTGTTCGGAACTACACTACTTGTGTATTATACTCGATTTATCAGTGAAACAACAGGTTCTGATGATTACTTTCACATACCTTGTCTTTTGTGACCTATCCACTTCCACTTCGTGTAATATTGAAGTTAATTTGCATGTTTCTTTAATCACTCATATCTGTGTATGGCCAAACAGGGAGATAAAATAAAAAGAATTCGGAGTATGTGAGTAGAACGGCGATGAAAAGAACGCATATATATGTAACTCTGCAACAAAGTTTGCTTGAGTCATGTTTTAAGCCATATCTATGTTAAGACATGGCAATTACCAAAAACAAATCAACACAACACTATGTTGAAGACTATGTGTTTAAGACGTGTTTTTCCGCCCACCAGCTCTTGGCTATAAACAACAACAAAAAAAAAAGAATGATTTAACTGTTACACGTGTTTATATGAGCTTAGAAATAGATGTTGATTGTTGACCATTTATTCACGCCTGATGATGACAAAATAAAGCTTTATGTGTTCGGAAACACTAATTGTGTATTATACAAGACATATCAGTGGAACAAGGGGTTTTTATAATTACTTTTACTTACTCTGTCTTTTGCGACATATCCACTTCTTGTGATATTGCAGTTAAGTGGCATTTTTCTTTAACAGGCTCATTTTTGTGTATGGCCAAACAGGGAGATAAAATACAAAAATCAGGGTGTGTGAGTAGAACTGCGATGAAAAGAGTATATATATCTTCGTTTAGTCCAAATATATATATGTTACTCTGCAATAAAATTTGTTCGAGCCAGGTTTTAAGCCATAGCTTTGTTAAGACATGGCAATCAACAAAGACAAATCAGAACAACAATATCGCTTCGCTTTTAGCATCGAGCACCTTGACAATAAGATGAAAGGGAGATGAAATAAAAAAATTCGGAGTGTGTGAGTAGAACTGCGACGAAAAGAGTATATATATATATGTCACTCTGCAACACAGTTTGAGTCCTGTTATAATCCATACCAGGGCAAAATAGGGCAATCAACAAAACAAATCAGCACAACACTACGGCTTCGCGTTGAGCCTAATCTCAGAGAGCACCTTGACAATAAGATGCTCCCTCACTCTACCCACTCACTCTACAATAAGAGATGCAAAATATTTACGTGTTAATAGTGTTTACTGTAAGTGCTAATAATGTGTTGAAGACATGTTCATCCGCCCACCAGCTCTTGGTTATAAACAACAGAAAAGCCCTAGAATGATGTAACTGTCAGTACAACACATTCTCTGAGAGAAGGTTTCGAGAGTAAAGTTAAACGAATTGACCCCTTACATCTATCAGTGTCTACGGGGTTGTTCTGGTTACGACGTTACACTTCCCAAATCGTTTTTCTGACAGATGTAAGTATCGGCAACCACAAGAAATACAGTTTGACGCACAACAGATGTGCAGGGATATTTAACAAGTAATTTTTTTTACCTATGCCAATAACGTAATTTCTGATAAATGTGTAACATACATATATACATGTAACCCAAAGGTCCCGGGTTAGAATCTTGGTGGAGGCAAGCTAATTTTTCTTCATTTTGCCAAATATGTACGGGTACCTGCATTATAGTATTACATAAATAAATGGCAACAGTATCGTGTGTTTATTAGCATTAAAAGATAACTTAATTGTCTTTATTTCCGAATACACTGACAAAGAAGGACTGTTTTGTCGACTACTTACGCACTTTTTCTACAGACCAGTTGACCGTATCTTAGTAACATAGTTTTGATAGATTTGGTCACCAAAAGGAAATTCGCTACCAACTATAAAAAGGGTATATCAGTTTTGATGTGGCATTATTATTTAAAACGCAATATTCACACGTGTTATTGTGGCCATCTATAGGCGGCCAATACTAGTTTTAGGATGCTGGATGGATTACGGTGATATGTCTGACAGAATATAATTTGCCAGCTATGCATTATAACTAGCAACAACCACCGATGCCTTCTATGTATCAATTACTGCTTTTCTACAATCCGAGATAAGCTTTAGAAATCGATCATGTTATAGAGGTAGGCTATTTTCAAACAAAAACCCTATTTGTGTACTGGGATCTGTCAGGTTAGTTGGAAACTGACACCTTGTAGATATATAATACACAGCCGTGTGGCTCATTGATGATTTAAGGAATACACAATATTAAACGAAAGGAAGGGAATGGGGTGGGATGGGGGTGAAGGGGGGGGGGGGGGGGGAGGGTTGAGGTTCACACGTCAGAAATTTGTTGAATAGCTACCATTCTTATGTAACAATTCAAAGCTTTATTTTAGCTGAAATACATTTGAGTGCTGACCTTGTAAATCTAGGTCGTGATAGCCACCAGTTAAAGGCGGTATTTTAATACAAGCGTTTAGTTATGTTGGTGCCGGTTGAGGCAGATAAGGGCGGTGCGATTATATTTGCTAGGGCATTGTGTGTTACAAAAGTAACCAAAGTGTGTTTTTTCCTTATACAGTGCATCCTCCGCAACTGAGTGATATAGTTTACAAAGACTGGATTATAGAATAAGCACCTTACAAAAAATCTAATATGATCATATAGAATTTTGTCAAAAATCTATTAAAATTTGGAATGATCCAAAAAGATTTTATAATTGCCCTATAGGATCCTATTTGATGATTAAAATCGTATAAGATCCTGTATGATTTTTCTGTATGGGGCATATCGTTCTGTTAGAAATTTACAATTATTGTAAAAAACATTTTTGTTCATAATCGTAATTAAATACGATATAATGAATTTGTAGCCAGATTATATACAAATCAGGGAATACTGGTTTAAGTTCAAATAGTCTGAATCACGTGAAATAATCACTGTGGGTCTCGCCACAACGCATCTCTCCTGGGCTGTGATTGTTTCCATCTATTTTAGAATGCCATTTAGTCTGTTCTCGGTGATATTCTCTTGTCTATCGATATTCATGAGAAGTTGCGACATGGGTGTGGAGTCTGTCGTTAGTCTGGTATTATTCACAGTTTGCTGACACTTGTCAGTCAGGGTAAGTGTTATTATTCTGCAAGGTTTCATTAATGTTGACATTACTGGTTCCAGCATCCTTCAATTCCTCTTATAAGATAGCACGTGTGGTAATTGAATTGTCTACTGCTTGAGAAACAACTGTCAATTTAACACTTCTCAAGCACTGAATCCGCTAACAAAATTGTATAATGACCGGTTTTTAATTCAACAAAATTAGTTTATGTAAACACCCATTTTGGATCGCTTCTGTGTTAAGATGCCTCTCAGATCGTTTATTGAATTTTCTGCTTTCAATGCTAGCGTTGTTAGTTCGATTGATCTTGCCAATTGATCTTGTCTAAAATTAAACAAGTATCGTTGCAATATTGTGACACTTTTAATTCAATATCACCTATTGTTATACCTTTTATGTTCGGATTATTTTTAATTAATAAACGTCGTCGTCTGTAATCCCATTATTATTATGTCATGTATCATAATGTTGCCATGGGAACCAGAAATTTTATTGGAATGACCCTATTTTAACTAGGAGTAGAGTTTATCGTAAGACAAATGGGTTTCCAAAATTTGAAAACCCTGGGTTAAGCGGTTTGGATTTATTGTGTTCACGTCGTCTGTAATACCATTATTATTATGTACATGCATCATTATGTTGCCATGGAAACCAGAAATTTATTGGAATGACCCTATTTTAAATAGGAATGCAGTTTAGTGTCAGACAAATGTGTATCCAAAATTTGAAAACCCT
>JAVFBW010117421.1:0-15360 GCA_034783835.1 Mopalia ciliata
ATTAACTTCCTAACAGCAACAAAACACTTCACTATTCATGGTATTGTCTGTGTCAATTATTGTTGGAATACACCGGTGTCATATAAATGTAACACCCTGAAGCACGGCCTAATTAAACAAGAATCTGTCAACCGTTCATTATAAAATGGCCTTGGCTGTTCTTCCTTAATGAGACGGGTTCACAGTAAGTAATATGTAATCTAATCTATAGCACGAGGTATCCATAAAAGATTATTTGATACTATGAAGTTAAGCAACAGTAGAGGGTATCGGATTCTAACTGAAATAAAATATGAACGGATCATATTGTTAACATCAAATATTGTAAACTAAAACCGATGGCCTAATTGCTATTGCTAAATCAATACCCCACAGTATCAAGAGCTCTGATTGGACAAGCGTGCCCACTCGTTAACAAAATGGTGTCCTTCTACAGCACTTGGTTTCATATAACGTTGCCTCAGCTGTATGTTCGAAAATATACATTTTGTGAAATTTTCTACAGCGCTTTAATAAGCACTATTGCCTTGTTTTGAACGAACGTTACATTTCCATGCCATTAATTTACCAACAAAAAGACTCATTATCTAAAGCGATGAACAGGTAAAAGCCAGACAAATGAATCCGAGATACAATAAAATTTTGATATACAATACGGTTTTAGTATCGACCGTACTGAAGTGACCCCTGTCATTAATCTATACAGAAAACATAGCCTTTGAATTGATAAAAGCTTACAAAGTAAATAGCTGTTAAACACAATTGATTGTTTGGCTTTCTAGGTTAATTGTCCAACCATCGCTATTGTTCGTTTAAGTGCAACTTATCTTATAACGGACCAGCAACGATTGCGGTTTTGTTTTCATTTTCATAATTTCCCCTCGCTATAGCAACATGTGTAAAACATTCCCGCCCTGTAAATTGCAAATCAAAAATCAAATTGCCTTATCGGTCGTAAATGTTATATTCTTTCATCACAACGGCATATTATACGGTTGTGCCCTTTTTATAAGGTTTTAACCGAGCATGTTTGCGATGATATTGACAGAGACCGCGGGTCATTGTTGTTTTATTATATCACATTATTCGCAAGTAAACATTTTTAACAGTTTAATAATCAACCCGATTACAGAACTATTGTGGTTTCACGTCGTACTCGATGGTATTTCACTTAAATGATGCCAGAACCTCCAGTGCTCAGTTCATTGCTTATATATCGTGGAAAACCGAGAGACAATTCTCGTACAAATTAACCACATGATTGCCGAAGCCATATCATGTGGTTACTTATATAGCTAGTGGTCTAAAGGCAGACTCAAACCCGTGGACTGTATGTCGATTTAAGATCTAAAGTATAAATGCTTACGCCACGGCAGCGGACCAACGTCAAACTGGACAACTGTACAGCTTTGATTTCTTTGATCGAGATCAAAACAACGGAGCAATCAATCACCGTTGGTTTAAAGTCTCTATATTTTTGCTGATCTGTCTTTCGCGATGTGGTTTGTCGTTGTGAAAACGGATCCAAACAACCATGTATCAAGGTATGATGTTATCACAATCGTGTTTGGTTCTGTTTTTAGCATATATTTTTAAAATCCACTAGCCTCTTGTAGATATTCGCATGGGTTTAAATAGCGATGGCTGGACTGTCCGCGTTATTTGCAAATCCGATGTAAATGAAGAACATATATAGGTTTTATATATCATCCAGTTTGATATAATCGAAAAGGAAAAAAAAATCTAAGGATTAAAAGTTAATTAAACACGATATCAAATATATGCGGTTTATTGGAATTGTCTGCTACAAAGTGCTAATGGCGCTATCTATACATGAATTGTGTATGGTTTATTGGTATCTCTAGGTGTTGGGCCAATGCCACTTGTACGCCTCTAACAGGGATGAAACCTGGTAGAAATACAGAACTCGGTGTGCCAGAGCTCTGGGTCGTCTAACCGGACGGCCAAGTTATCTCAGTTGAGACAGGTAAACAAAGTTTTAATACATTTTTTTAAAATTGACTATTGTCTCTAATAATGGGTTGAGGGCCCCCAAACTCACGGACCACCCCGGATATTATCTCTTTTATTGCTAATAAAAACACAGAGACGGTCAACATAGCTGTCAGGTGAAATGTAATGTGATACTGTGATAACTTAGGTTATCCGGGAATAGAGAGGAAAATAAATCAACAAACCAAAACAGCCTGCAGATTTTCAACGACTTTAATCGGTTAACCTTTAACCACGTCAGTACCATTTTAATCCAAAAACCTTTTAAAGACTTCATTTGTGGTGAATTACGAACAAAAGATGAATAACTGTATTTCGTGTCCGCCTTCTTCTTGTTTGTTAACGTCGTTTGGTCTGGCATATTGGCTGCGGTTTCGACATCAAGCGTTATGCACTTTCCTTATGTATGATTGAGAAGAGTAAGATTGTAATTCAGCTGACCTCTATACTGATTAATTGACTTTCCGGTAAATTATGCCACTGGCCGATATTACGTTTAGTAAGGAATAAAAATGGTTGATAGAATGTAATCAGACTTTTACCTTTGTTCGCCTAATTAGGAACGAGGAACGACATGCCTGCTCCCTTGTGGTCCTCCCGAAAAGATCGCTGTATTGGGCTGTCATTGACAATGAACTAGTCTAGAGACTGTTCCTTGCGAAAAATTGACAGAGACTAATCTGTATATTACGCCCAGGACTTGCAAGAAACAAGAAAATAATATAGAACACCACACAGCATGTATTTTGTGTTCCATATTTTTTAAATTTAATAGTGCCCTCGGCCGTGGCTTAGTTGTAGCATGTACGCTTACTAAACTGAACCTGCTGATATGTACCGTTCACGGGATCGAGTCCGCCTGTCGACCACCAGGTATATGAGCGAGTCACATGTTGTGGATCCGCCAATCGCGGGGGTGGTGTTTACCAGGTTTACTCTCGGCATTCACCTATTAAGGCAAGGTGAAGTGTGAAGTAGACATTCCGTCGTCTTATAGGCGAAATACCCTTGAGTTCGCCGTTAACAAACAAACTTAATTTAATACATTTATTTTAATTAGATTAAAAAATTAGGAACACAACACACAGTAACAAACAATACTGGAGGAAGAAATTTGCGCTCTTTCTCTTTGGTCCGAAGTGCTGGATTCACACATTTGGGTGACGGTCGCGTTAGCAAAATATGTTTCTTTGAGTGGAGTTCAATATCGCACTCATCAGTATTTCATTTATATTAGGACATATTATCCACTTCAAGTGACTTTACCGTACTAAAATCTTTGAAAAGAAAAATATAACCGCAAAGATACGTTCCCAAGTGGTGTTTGCTATCAGGTTATCCAATTTTAAATGAATTGTTAATATAGGCGCACATACACACCATAATGACTGTTAGCAATAAGGAGTCTTTCAGGCTACTTTAGAAAAGAGGATGGTTCTATATAGAACCATTACGACAAAAACGTGTGTTTGATAAAAAAAAAAATACATACAGAACCATAAATGGCTCCACCAGAGCAGCCATGACTGAAGAAATTTAAAGTGTAGCTTGAGAGCCATATTTTTCTCTAAGACTGCAGTCACCACAGTTTAGCAGCAATGACTACCATCCAATTTTATCAAAGCAATGAAAAAGCGTTCGATCGGTTTTACTCTGACGAACATGTCAACTAAAAATTGATTTGTAAAGACATATATTATTAGATCCACTGCGTTGTAATATTGGCATACCACAGCTGTAATATAGACGGGTTATTGTCAATTTAAACCATTCTCAGATAATATGCGCTGAACGTCTTTGAACGGAAATCTTCCATAAATTTCTTCTTGAGCTGTCCAATTTATTTTCATTACTTTTTTTCACTCTACATTGCGTCCGCGGTTGCAACATTTCTTTGATCTAAAGTCAGGTGTTCAAAATGAAATTTGCAATTACAGGTGTACATAATAATATAGGTGCGTTACATTTAACAAAGGAATAATTTATATGCATGGGGATTTCCTTTTTAAATCAAATACAGCTATCAGTAGATTGTGCGTTTTTCAAACTTTATTACGTAGAATTCATTTATTGTCGTTCCAAATTTCAAAAAAACAACATTCACAGCTGAGCAATTGTGTAAAATTCATCAAGAACTCGGTTTTCTAATATATAAAATGGAGACGAATGTATTTGTCAAATAGCTTTTAACCACGGTAATCTTTGCCCTTGGTCTTAGATTATCAGATTAGCCCTTTACAGTATGTGCTACCATTCCCATGACTATTACTAGTGTCGGGTTAAGACTTAAGGCACTAAGCACTTAAAATATGCTAATTATGTTTTCAAAAATGAAACAGGAGTTGTTTTCTTCGCCCATAGGGCTGGCACGCTGTTTTTGTGAGTGAAATAATCCTAAGTATGCGATTAAACACAAATCAAACAAAGGAAATTAAACCAAACATATATGGAAATTGAAAATATTGATTATTTTGTATCTTTAAACTGCTCCTTTGCCTTGATGCCCTAAGCAGGTGCTAATTTTGCTTGATGGTTAATCGTACCCAGACTATATAGGACTAGTGGACAGAGATTACATTCAGTCTCTAGGCAACACCGACTAATGAACTTTAATACTCATGCCGGTTGAAGCAGATGGTGAGACTGTTTTGGGACTTAAACGTTAACTGCCAGAGGTATACCATTGACTAGATTAACTATAAACTCTCAATGGTAACATGTTCAGACTATCTAATACTAAATACATTCTTCCTCTGGCTATTAAAGGGCAGTGTGATTGAACTATAATTATACTGTCAACCCACATGCGCAAGGAACCGGTCAGTCTAAGATAAGACATGAACTTATGAAGACTGGTGATCTACTGTATGTACTTTAACAAAGTAAAACAACTAGGTAGATGCAGACTGCAATCAAACAAATAAACAATGTTCGTCCTACCTGGCGACTCAAACCCAGCCCACTCGATCAGCACATGTCTAACCATTTCATTACAACCGGAAGCCGGCTTACATCCATGCCTTACGTACGGCCCGCTAGACCATACACCTAGTTCCATTTTGAATGTCTACATGTAATGATATCCTCTAATTCAGCGTAAATTGTTCGGTCGTAGCAAGACAAATTACAACTTAATAAATACTTCGGGACTATGCTTTGATGTCATTCAGCTGCACATCAATCCAATTGTCTTTTTAAAGATACAAGTCACCCAAATCCAACAAACAAACAAATAATAAAGGTACTAACATGTTTAATAATTTTTAAATGCATAAAATTGTTCAATTTTACGCTGACCTACATAACCCACTTTCTAAATTTGTATGCCCCTTTGGTTTATTGTAAAGGGAGAGCACCTTCGTGACTTTCTGGTAAGACAATAATGGTGCGGGTTTATCACAATATTTCCAGACTGCGTTAAAAAGCTAGATGTTACTTGATGGTTACAAAATAAGGTCTAACGTGACTTTCTTTACAGAAAATCCAGTTAAAACACTGACTGCTTTGCTGTATACCCGGGCGGAAGTTTGAATTGGAATGTAAAGAAACAAAACTGTTGGCAGTTTGATTGGTCGAACAATCATAAGAATAAATAGGAGATTGACCTCAAAAGCAATCGTATTCTCGGGAGATTTTCTATATGGACGACACTACGACAACTCGCGTACGCTATGCCAGGCCATCATGCATCAATTTCTGTCAATAATTCTGGTACCTTTATTGACTTTTCATTTGCCGATAACATTTTTTAGGTAACAAATTATTATTCTATTCACTGAATAATTAAGCAATGACTTGGATAATTATTATGAAATTGAGTTTAATTAGCATTGTTAGTTATCAGTAATTTTCTATATTTATTATTTCATATCTATCTGGTCTTTTTAAAAATCGTAAATTATTAATATCTTGATACATATGGTATCAATAGTTTTTAATCTCAAATATTTTTGATCACATTCAAAATATAAGAAATGTATTTATGTTACAAACAGTTTAAACCTCATAACATGACAGCATATTAAAAGAAGATTGCGCCGCAATACAAGGTGGCAGAAACTACCTCATAAGAAAATTGAGTGTTATATTTTGATGAAAAGTGCCTTATCATCTTCGACCTTGTACAAACGCGCAGAGTTTTAGCATTTGATTTCATAATCCAGAAGGTCAAACAACGTTGCTACAATGTTTTCATTTGGCCATGTTAGCACGGTGTTACGTTGTTGCAACAGAATTTTGTGGATTACCAGTTATGTTGCCACAACCGTAGAATACAACCACACGGCAACGAAACAGAAACGTAATTGTTGTAATATTGTTGTTGTATCGTGCAATGTTTTCACAAGATTATGATTGCGCTGTATAAAACGTTACCAATTCACAACTAAGTCACAATGAGTCGATTTGTGTAACAACGTTTAACTATAACGTTTTCCCATGACGTTTTGACAAAATTATAATAACGTTGTATCAGCTGGTACAAGCTAACAACCAAATTCCTGTGTAGATTTATGTTGCAGTAACGTTGTTATTTGCTTACTGCACAACGTTGCTAATGTAAATGTGGTATACAACGTTACAGCTACGTAGTGTGTGTGCTCGGAAGTATAATAACTTTAAGTGTGACGTTTCACAAAACACATAAATATGAACAATCCTTCAACCCCATGTGGGGCACTCTGGCTAAGTGCAGTTTGTTTGACAAGTAGAAACTCTGTCTTCACTTAGCAATGGAGGAAGATTAACTTCCTAACAGCAACAAAACACTTCACTATTCATGGTATTGTCTGTGTCAATTATTGTTGGAATACACTGGCGTCATATAAATGTAACACCCTTAAGCACTGACTAATTAAACAAGAATCTATCAACCGTTCATTATAAAATGCCCTTGGCTGTTCTTTCTTAATAAGACGGGTTCACAATAAGTTATATGTAATATAATCTATAGCACGAGGCATCGATAAAGGATTATTTGATACTATGAAGTTAAGCAACAGTAAAGGGTATCGGATTCTAACTGAAATAAAATATTAACGGATCATATTGTTAACATCAAATGTTGTAAACTAAAACCGATGCCCTAATTGCTATTGCTGAATCAATACACCACAGAACCCAAAGCTCTGATTGGCCAAGCCTGCCCACTCGATTACATAGTGGTGTCCTTCTACAGTACTTGGTTTCATATAACGTTGCAGCAGCTGTATATTCGAAAATATGCATTTTGTGAACATTTTCTACGGCTCTTTAATAATCACTATTGCCTTGTTTTGAACGAACGTTACATTCGTTAAGCTTCGTGATACAAAACTCTGTTTTGCTAAGTACAATGGTACGTCACATATGTTTAGTAAAATGAGTGAAAACTTTTCTCTCTATACAACAAATATTCAACTGTTATGAATTCCTATAAATAAACCTATATGTGTATGTAATTTGAGCTCATTGTCAGACAAGCGTCGGGGTTCCAATCACAGATGTATGAGAGATTTTTGCTTTTATAAAATACATCTTATTTTTTTTTACCCACTTGGTAATAAAACATGGAACAAATCCACAATTTTAGCGTATTATTAGTATTTACAATGGCACTGAATGTGTCAAAGGAAGATGACAGTTATCTGATTTGAAAATCAAATATATTAGTTAGTTCAACCAATATGTGGATTTTAGAATTGATATTAGTCTTTGATAAATGGGAGTTGTAATTACATTTGCCACACAAAGCAATCGTGGATGGATCCAATAAATGGCACAACGGGACATTGATCGACAGTAAATCAGATTTCTTTACTCCTTTGGGTCGCCCTCAATGACGTCATTCCGAGCAATTCTATTAGACAAAAACATGGCATTTTTCTGTGTTCTGATGTCACTATAGTTAGGGCCACTGTTGCATTATAGGTTAACCCCAAAGATTAAATAAAACAAGTATATATTTGTTATCACCCGGCACCTCAAAATATGTCTTTGTTGTCTTGGCGTTTTGATGCCATATTTTACGATATTCCACTCATGTAAGAGCGTGCAAGCCTTAAGTGTGAAGGAAACCACCATCGCTGTTACATGACAAGAAAAAACGACCACAAGACACTCAACAAAGACATCATAAACAACAGATTGGCTATGTTTTATAAATGATAAAAGCAAAAAGAACGTTTATATTGGACATGGCTCTATGTTTGTCACTAGTGATATATCATGACAGATTTGGACTTGACCTTGAAATTATATAAAATGAATATTTTATGTTGCAAGGTTACAGAGGTCGAGAGACTTTCATGCGCTGCATCGTTAATCGTTTAATAACACTTATGTACAATTGTTGTTTTAGTCTTTGGTAGACTTTGGACCAGAGATAGTTTATGACGAGAGAAGTGAGCGACTGACCTGCCTATCACCTAGTTGAGAAGCTGTAACTTATGGAACACCTTTGTATATAGGATTCCATCGATTTTTTATTCACCTTCAACCTGCACTGAGTGGCAATTCACTTATGACGTCGTTGTATATGGCTTTCGAACTTATTTTGTTTTGTTTGTTAAATCGAAGTTTAACATAGATTCTTTGAATGCCACTCAAAAGCAGCAATTGCAACTTAACAATCTGTTTGTTGTATGGATATACAAATTCCGAATTTATTAAAAAGTAACTTTTCTACCTAACGTCAGATTCCAGGTTAGTACACTAAGGCCTTATACAGACGGGCTGTTCACTTCTTACTCTGCCTAAATTAACAGAATGGAGGAGCGAACCCAGTCGTACGGTTGTGAATCTATATAGGACCATTACGACAAGAACGGTTTTTAGATATAAGAACAAAGGCAGAAATACCTGGAACAGATACTATGAGGGTTCTTTACAGAACCGTAAATGGCACCACCAGTGCAGCCATGACTGAGGAAATTTAAAGGGTTGCATTAGAGCCATACTTTTCTAAGAGTGCAGTCAACACAGTTTAGAAGTAATGAGTGCCATCCAATTTTGTCAAAGAAATGAAAACTCGTTCGACCGGTTTTACTAAACCGAACATAATTCGACGAACAAAATTGATTTGTAAATACATATATTACTAGATCCACAGCGTGTATAATATTGACATAGCACGCTGTATTATAGACGGGTTATTGTCAATTTAAACCAATCTCAGGTAATATGTTCTGAACGTCTTCCATAAATTACTTCTTGGGCTGTCATTGCTAAGACGTGTTGACCATTTACTTTATTTTTATTACATTTGTTTTCACTCTATATGTTTCTGCGTTTGCAACATTTAGTCAGGTGTTTAAATTGAACTTTGTAATTACAGGTGTACATAACAATATATGTGCAGTAAATTTTAAAAAGGAATAATTTACATGCATGGGGGATTAGCTTTTAATTAAAATACAGCTATCATTAGATTGTGAGTTTTTCAAACTTAATTACCTAGACTTGATTATTGTCGTTCCAAATTGCAAAAAAACAATATTCATAGCTGAGAAATTGTGTGCAAATCACCAAGAACTCGGTTTTCTATGATATAAAAATGCAGACAAATGTATTTTTCAAATAGCTTTCAACCACAGTAATCTTCGAAAGAAAAATAGATGCCAATATTAAATTTGGTAAATCATCTCAAATAATGACGATTTATTTTTTTTGCGGATAAAACCATATTTGCTTTTGCATTATTAATAATTAAACATGAAAAAAAGATGAACAATTTGTCGCCTATTCTAACAAACAGAAATGTGATTAAGATCTGATTCAGACATTTTTTGTTAAATTTGATTGATGAATTATTTCATATTTAAACACAAACATCGGTCAGTGATTAATTTAACAGGAAATTAATACCAACAAAGAAATTTATCATAAAGTGAAACGGTGGAAACCAATAAATCAGAATTTTTGAAATTTTTACCAGAGAAATATCAGGATTTTCTTCCAACATTAAAAGTATTTTCTCTGCCATGTAATAACACTTTTTGTATTAGTATCTGACTTGGACTTTGTCCGGACTATTTTATGAGTCATGTCAGCTCTCTTCAGTTTAAGGGATAACATTGGGAAATCCATTGTATATTGCGTAGTTTAAACACGGGTGTACTGAAGTATGAATTTGTCCAGCCGAATTGTACCATTTGTTTAAACATAGATGTAAATAAGTCAGCAACATTGAGGTGATGTGTTTTATACAACAGGTAAACAGCGACGAAAATGGCATTTTATGTAGTTTTTAATTAACAATAGTCCAAGGCGATGGTCCACATTGGGATACAGCAATAAAACCCGGACAACATGTATAGATATTTCCACGCAAAATTAGTTCCACGGTCATTTTATAGAAGGACAGCAAAGCAATAAGGCAACCAGATTTTATAACATGCAAATACAGACATTAATCATATAGAGTAACAAGACTGGCCCCACTGAACGCATGTTTCTCATATGCTCATGCGTATGAATCTACATGTACCTCTTACACCATTTACATTTGTTACTGAAATGAAACGTTAGATGCTTTGCTTAGTAAGATGTTACGTTATATATGTTTTGTGAAATGAAATGAAACTTTTCTCTCTCTATAGCTAATATAAAAATGGTATGAATTCTTTAGAGCATTATACACCATGGTTTTCCTATGCTCACGCGTATGAATCTACACATTACAACATGAGTGGGAGTCTTGCTTGCCCTTGTTTACAATTTAGCAATAACGCTCACGTCAGAATTTAACTTATTAAATTGAACTTGAAAAACATGCGTGAATATTCCCTGTTAATGTTGGCTTGCTTGGTGGTCTATATGTGGTCGGCGTGTATACTGTCAGGGACTTGGTGCCATACACAAAGGTTCGCGGGGTCGATACCAAGATCCGGTTTTACCCTGCTCATTTTTTCAAACAATAGTATGTTTATACGAAGAAAGTGATATGGGAAAAGACTGTTAACAAAAATTTAAAAAAGGCAAAACACTATTCGGATGGCAATTCTTCATTTATTTTTTACACAACGTGTCAATATCTATTCTGACAGCATTCTCAAGCATAATTAAATTTAGAGACTCAAACTCGGCAATTTAGAATCACATAGAATCAAATTCAAAGCACTCCATACAATGGCACAATTTCAAAACAGTAAATGTTAACATACCAAACATGACCACAAGGTAATTAATGGAAGCCATTCAAATTCGTCGACACAAACCAGAGTTAAACAGGGACCAGTGATTCTTCTTACCTACAGCTTAAGATGACTTAATTCACACAAAACGCTTATTATCTATTGTCACCGCATATTAAACTTTCACCATTTTGCTGGTTAGTTTATCGGACCCCCTTCCTTCCCTGCATGAACTATAAGAGGCCCCATGTTTGTTTTACTGCAAGGGCTTACACTGTTAACCCCTGGGCCAGAGTTGTTAAGTTAACTGCTCTTTAACAACACTGTCTATACATAATGTACTAAGAATCATGCTTGAGTACGATGTCAGAATAGACTTTAAAACGTTGCGTCAAAAATAAATGAGAAGATTCCATCCATATATTGTTTTGCCTTTTAAGTTTTTCAACTTCTAAATGCCTTTAAAAAATGAAAATACTGTTGGTGCAACATATACTGTAATACACTGCCGATAATGTGTACTTTCATAAAATTAACATATAATGCAATAACCAGCCCTGCAATAACTTTTGATTGATACTGTAAGTACTGTTCTAACATATAGTGTAACAAATTATGAAATAAAATACTTTCTAACCGATACTAAAATAACTTTTAGCTGATACTGTAGTAATTTATCGAACAGATACTCTTATAAATGCTGACCAATTTTGACATTTGTGCTTGCATCGATTATGGTCCGCTTAAACCTAGGTCTTATCAATGTAGATATGTGGTCCTATTCAATACCCGTTTTGGTTGCTCTGGCTTTATCTGATACGCTATGTAAATATGAAGTCAATATAGTTAATAAAACTTGTCCATACCATGAGATGACATGTACTTACAGAGGTGTTGCCTGGTCAAAGCCAATAAAATGTCCATTCTAGCTTACTACATCGACAGGCACAATAACAAATGTCCAACAGCACAAGGACAGGCATATGATCAAAAAGAGCTCTATCTTATTCAAGTGTCGTTTTTCTAATGATATGATCTAACAGGATCTAAAGGCTATTCTGATCGCCACCCTGTTCAACACAGGGTAACATATCGTATTATTATCATATAATGAGCCACGGGCAAACTAAAAGCTATCAATGTGATAGACCAAATATTTGAATTTCCACCGATATGTTTCACATAGTCGAGTATGGTGACAACTCAAAACAAAGATTAACAATTTATGTTTACTATATATTTCTGTTTGTTTGTCATACTGTAGATGGGTTAAATAAGCGAGCTACATAGAAGACATGGATTGTTTATCAATGTACTGAGTTTTCACCATACTCTTTATTAAAGTCCTAATTGGAGTAATAAAATACAGTTTATAGTTTCTTTATTTGTTTTTTTATTAACTGGTCTGCCTATAAGATGTAAACTAGATAAGCTGAAAATAAAATAATTATTTATTTATTAAGACCTTTATTGTCAGCTAATCACCGTCATTGGCTGACCTGAACATTTGTCCGGACAGACAGCGGTAGAACTTTTTTCATTGACACAGGTACAATTTTTCTATGTGAAAAATATAATTTTAATATTATAACAACATACAATTACCGTAAAGTCTAATAGTGTCGGAAAACAACAATTTTCAAGGCCATCCAGTGAAGTGGCGATTTATCGGCCATTTTTAAAAAAAAGTTAGCAGGGTTGTTTAAACTAGAATCAAAAAACTAGAATCAAAAATTAAATAATGCCTGTTAATTATTGATCGTATTCCAATACATGACATATCCATGTAATTCACTTCAGTTAATCTGTGAGTTAAGGCCAAAGGTTATAAGTCTTTAAATGTACCAAAAGAGGCGTGCGTGTTCGGTTGAGTGGGCTTACCAAGTTGTGCTCAAAGGGTTGGCATCAGCATTGATTGTGCACATAATTGCGTTTGTAAACAAGGTTATTCTCCAAAATTTATGAAACTCAAGAATTTGATTTTAGAAGCTGTCTTGATTGTGTCTGCCTCTGGGCTTACTTCGCTCAATCAAATCCGTGTTCTCGGTTCGTTAGGCAGCTTTTCTTTGGCAATGTAAGTGAGATCCAAGGTGCAGCGTATGTACATTTAGATTGTTACCTCCGCGGATCATCGTTATGTCATTTAAATTAATCCGCAACTGTCTTTTTTACGTCTTTGAAATCGTGTATTATATAAAAGGACTACACGGCATGTTAATTGTTATCTAATTAAATAATGCCTGTTCATTATTGATCGTATTCCAATACATGACATATCCATGTAATTCACTTCAGTTAATCTGTGAATTATTACAGATATTCCACCGATACAACAGGAATAATTATCCTAGACATAATGGGTGTGCACTTTATAGAGAATGTGTTAAAACACCTCAGTGTGGCCTGGACCGCTGCAATCAGCTTTTCGCGATACCCACAGTGGCGTGACGTCTCTCGCTCTAGGAAACATTTCCACCGACACAAAACAGATCAAGAAGGCAGGCTTGGTAACAGCTCCAGGTCACTGTGATCCACTGAGACCGCAGAGTAGAGAGAAAGAAAAAAAAAAAAAGGAATCGGCAAAGACGTCAAGTAAGGAATAAGTCAATCTAATATTGGTGAATCAATTAATTTTGAGCCAAGGACATGCATAGATAGAAAGTTAGGTGGCAAACAAAGGTGACATAATTCATTCGAATTAAGCTTGCTGTCTTTTTTCGCCAAAGTGCTCACAAGAAACCAATAAACAACATGTCCTCACATAGCTCAACTGGCCTCTGAAGTATATAAAAACGTTTCGTAACTGCTAAATTTCCAGATCAAAACACGTATTGATAAAGAAAAGTCTGTCCTATATGAAAAAAATCATAGTTAAATTGTAACCTTTCATTTTCCATCGAAAACAACTTTAATTTGAAATAGTAAGGTTTTATTCTTAAAATTTCTGCTATAATCAATCATGTAGCATTACAATAAAGCATGTTAAATAATGTTAATTTATTGAATGATTCTTGAAAATCGACTTGTGAATACAGACTCCGGCCTCAGTTCAAAGCTGTATTCAGATGTAAGCGCTTTTAAAACTCACAAAACAATCCATCAAAGAACTGATCACTGTTTGCTGTTTTCAGATTCTTATAAAAAAATGAAGATGTTGGATTCGGGTTCGAGTCACTAATAGAGTCTACTGGCTTTCTTTTTACCATTTAATAATACTCTGTATTTGTTGATGACGTCGATTCAACAAATAATAAACTGATGCCCTTGGTCTTAGATTATCAGATTAGCCCTTTACAGTATGTGCTATGATTGTCAAGACTATTAGCAGTGTCGGATTAAGATTTAAGAGGCACTAAGTGCTTAAAATATGTTGTTGCCACCTATTAATATATACAAGAGTATTCTTCGCTCCTGGGACTGGCACGTCATCGTGGGAGTGAAATAATCTTAAGTACGGGCATTAAACCCAAATCAAACAAATAAAATGAAACAAATCATATAGGAAAATTAAAAATATTGATTATTTTGTATCTTTGTTGGTTCCTTTGCCTTGATGCTCTTAACATGTGCTTATTAGGCTTAAGCCCCTATCTAACATTCACGAATCTGAACACGATTTAACGTTTTTCCTTCAATCGTGTTAGAACATATGAAGGTCGCGCACTCATTCGTGTTCATTCGTGTTCAGTCGTGGTTGGTCGGGCGCAGTTGTAAGGACGTCGCAGCTCGGTTTAAATCGTGTTCTAAAATTTTGCAATGCAAAAATTTATAACACGACTTAAGCCCAGCTGCGAAGTCGTGTTCAGTCGTATGCAGGCCGTATGAAGGTCGTATGACAGTCGCGTTCAATCGTATGAGAAAAGCGTTCAGTGATATGCAGCTCGTGTTCAGACATGTTGGGGAGCGTGTAAAGAAACTCATACGACCTTCATTCGTTTTAAAACGATTCAACACCACTTTCATACGCCTTTAATACGACATCCATACGCCTGAACACGAAATCCATACGTTTGTCATACGACCAGAAGAGTCCATCACGTGACGGTGTGAGAACGTGGAAAATCCCCTGAAACTGAAAGCTCATTCTACATCCATGCCGAACCTCAGGCGGCGAAACGGAATCTCTTCCAAGCAAAACCTCGTCGTATGAAGGTTTTGCTCAGTCGTATGGAGATCGTGTTTATTTTTGTAGTCGTATATACATCGCAGTGATTCGTGTTTAATCGTATGGCGGTCG
>JAVFBW010117432.1:0-15360 GCA_034783835.1 Mopalia ciliata
GATGTTCTGTATTTGTGTCCGTCTTCATATAAGTGAAATACCCTTGAGTACGACGTTAAACACCAATCAAACAAACAGACAAATTGTTACAAAAAAACAAAATAAGCAAACAAAAAATAAAAAAACCATCAGGCCCAGAGTCTCGCCCTTCCAAGGCCACACGCGACGCTGTTCAAACGTAACAGCCAATCAATGTCATTAACATCGAGAGAGTTGAATCGACATCTCCAAAACCATCAACAAGCAAGCCTCTTCGGTGAGAGTCTGATGCTCTGGCAAACCGTTTTGATGCCTTGGATGGGATGGAGGTAGACATCAGGCCTCCTCCTTCTACAGCTCGCCCACCTCCGCCGGCAAACACCCTCGGTTAAAAGCCAACTGAACACATAGTGCTGGTGTCTCGCCGAAGCGAAAAACTAGACATTGATACTTACGAATATTTGTAAATAACTATATATGAAATAGTTTTGAACAACTTGATCTTTTGAGATATTTTATCAAAAACAAAACAACAAAAAAAAACATACAAAAACAGAAAAAAATTATATATAAGAACAGTAATTGTATGTCCTTTTAGGTTGAAAAGTTTCTTTTCGATGTATACTGCCAGGGATGCAGTCTGTTCGAAATTTATCTTTATTTAGATAACCTTTGATGAATAAGTTATACTATTTGTTCACGCCACAGCGTAGCTGAAATACTGCTGAATGTGTCGTTAAACACCAATCAATCAATCATATAAACTATGAAGAGAAATGTAACAAGCATTGTTATGTGTCAAAAAAGCTGGTTTTGATTATTTCAATGTCACTTGAGGAAACGACCAAAGAGAATAATTACCTAGCAAGAAATGCTACAAGAAAAAATTTGAAAGCTTCCTCCCGCTCACCTAAGATTGTTCTTATGACGGCTTAAACGGCTTATTTTCCCCTGGAGGCAGCATACTCGAGCCGAGAAAGAGGCCACTTTTGCTATCGTTTTCGGCGGAGTGCCCTGGTACCAAAATGAGAAACACGTCACCTCCTGCAGTCATTACATGCATCTGTTTTGTTCAGTTAAGTCTTATGTTTTAGGGAAATTCTTGAGATTTGTTGTCACATTTTCAAATCACCATACCTATACCCTATCTTGAACCTATACATGCTGTTTTAAGCTTAATCAACGATATTTAAAAAATACCTTAACTCCCTTTGTAGTCATATTTTATTACACCTATACATGTGTGCGCGTGCATATGCACACTAGTTTCTAAGCATATTTTAAACTTTAATATGAGTATAAAAATTCCCTCAGCTTTGGGACTAATAAAACACTTGCAAATGCCAGTGTGTTTGTGATACCGTAATTTATATCGTGCACCACACGACCCTAACTAACTGCATGGTTGACTGACATCAGTTAAAAAGTTACAAGGGATTGAATTTGACGTCCGGATTTTGATCAATAAAATATGCTAAAAATACAACGCTTGTGCAATAGTAAAAGAAAAAAGGTCAATACCAAGTCCGCCTTATCCTGATAATTAAAACAAGGATTGGGTATGAAAGACCTAAGGGCAACAGAGTGCGAAAAGTGTGAGGTGAGCAGTTTTGAATTAGTACCAACTAGTTAGGATTACATTTTGGTAAAAATATAACTAAAATACATTTGCTTTTGAATGCAAATATCCGGTTTAATCCGAACTCGATCTTCTTTCACTCTCAAATTCACTCAAAGGTACAACTATCTTTCTTTCAGCAAAAGTGTATGTATAATAGTCGAGGAAATCCCTAATTCTTCTTTATCAGCAAATAGCACTTGACTGAGCCTTCTTTACATATTGTTTAGGCGGATGTAAAGAGTGTGGGGTATGATGTGTCAAAGGTAGGGAAGGGGAATCCCACAAATAAACCAACTGCTCCTCATCAAGGATATCTGATCAATTCAATGCACCTTAGCCCTCTGGCTAATGACAGTTTGTTTGAAGAGTAGCACTGCTGTCTTTACTTAGCACTGGGGAAAATTACCTTTCTTACATTATGAAATCGCTTCATATCTTGGTTGTACTAGTGTCAATTATTGTTGGAATACGCCGACTTCATATAAGTGAAATACCAATAAGCGCAGCGTAAAGCACCAATCCACCGATCAATAAATAAATCAATTAATCACAATACACTTCTAATTGTCCTTTCTAAATAATCTTAGTATATTTGGTGTAAGACAGCTTTGTCAAGAGCTCTGGAATATAATCTTAAAATTTTCATAAAAGTAATATTGTAATGATTATAAAATCAAATTAAAATAATTTTGATCGTGTTGTAACAAAAGGACAATATTCCTACCGATGTTCCCCAGACCTATCCCACTTTTAATTACAATCCGTACATGTACAATGTCCTACAAGATCTTCATAACGTAGCCTTTATAGACCACCAATCTATCATCACATGCTAGCAAAATCTTACGACATTACCAACTCACCATTGCTAAAAGTATAAGCTAAATTGATTCACTCATTTAATGGATTTCATTTTAACATAGATACAGTGAGAATTAATTTGCTAATTTAAGAAAAACCCACCAATTTGTTTTTAAGCTAAGTTGTAATTGTTGTCACAATGCCATGCTATTGCGGACTCACCCTACGTCTGTAATCAACCGCAAAGATTGCTGGGCTTCCTGGTGCACTTCTGACGTCACCTCTAGATACTTTTGCAGTATTTGTTGTTCATTAAGCAGGCAGTTGTCCTGATCGGTTTCCTCTGAAAACCAATACGTTTTGATAACCGTAAATGTAGTAAAATTGCAGTGATATAATCTTTGATAGACATAACATTTTTTATCATCGAAAATCACACACGTCTTTTAAACAACGAATCTGCTCTACACAAACAGATTTAAAAATCAGAGTTTTAAAAGTTTGTTACATATCCACCAATTATGCAATCGATTTTTTAACATCGCCTTTTTTCAAAACGAAAATCCTTTTTATACGCCTTCAGAACAATAAATCTATTCACAATAAGGTACCTTTCATTAAAAAACGTCAATTATCAGTGTTTGCTGAGCTAATTCTTAAAGTCTAAATATAGAATTCATGCAGCCATTTTGTTCATCAAATTTTACAAAAAAAAAAAACATTTTGCTTATATACATCAAAATAAATAAATGTATTTAAATAACTTTTTTTGCACAAGAAATTTAAATTAAAATTTATTTCTTATCGGAATGCAAAAGTGTTTTGCCTTACAGGTTTAAAAATGTTAGTATATTTACAGCACTACTAGCTGTATTACGACACAGCAATTTCACTGCTGCTAGTTTGCACGAATTAAAACTGTATTTAAGGTTATTTGTTGTTGTAAATTTACAAACATTTGCTGTATGATTACAATTTAATAAAAATGAGGCTTTGTGTGTGTAAAATTACAAAACAAAATGGTATTAACTTTTTACCAGAAAATTCACTGTCGTCGTTAACAAGTTATATTGCTTTAAACTTACAGTGCATGGATAGCTTTATATTATGGTGTTAATTTACTATTTTAGTTTCATTGTCTACATAGAAGTCAATATATATACATAGGCTTGTTTGAGTGGCATTTAGAAATTGGGATGATAACATAATAAGTAAGACTTTATGGATTTTCAACTTCTGGGTTTATTCATACGCAAGGTTTCAGCGCAGATACTATCACCGTTTTCAAGCTAATATAAGCTTGAAAATGGTGCTAGTATCTGCACTGAAACGTTGTATTTGTTTGTTTGATTGGTGTTTAACGTCGTACTCAAGGGTATTTCACTTATATGACGACGGAAAATTATGGTGGAAAACCGGGAGGAAACTTCGTAAAAACCACCCGCAATTGCCGGAGCCATAACATGTGACTCGCTCATATACCATTTAAATTGTAGAATATAACAGCATTAGCTAGTGTACATCTAATGCAACAAAACCTGTAAATTAACAGATTCAACACCTTGCACTGTTTATCTGCAAATAGTGACACTGTTTATAAACATACAATGCGTGCAGCTGAGCAACAGGAAAAACTGTTACCTTACATACAGAAGCTGCAAACGAACCTGATATATAACTGTATATATGATGTTAACAGCACTGTACATTAACTGGTGTTTGTGGTGTTAATTTACAGTTTTTATGAAAGACAATACAACAATACAAACAATTCTGTAATTCCTGAGCAAAATGTGCTCATCATTTGTACCCGCAAATTTTGCTGTTCATTTACGGCATGTGTTCTAACAGTGTAGTATTTACTTAAGCGGCTAGTGTGCATTTTAAGCCACGAATGTAGTATTTAGCTTTAATCTTATTTTTTAATCAAAGGACAACTAAATATACGACTGTAAAACAAAACAGAATATAGTATTTGAAGCACTGATTCAAATATTACCTCATTCAGAGAGGGTCTGGACTGGGGGTATTCGACCTTCCTATGTACATCTGTCTTTGGTAGAATCATCATTATAAAACAGTCAATAAGAGGAACCTCATAACATGTATTTTATGTCCTACCTGGACCCTGTTTTGATTTTTAGATATCAGTTTTCATTATATAGGTAGTAATATTATGTATATTTATGTTTGAGGAAAGACAGGATAATAACTGGGGGAAGATCCTGTAATTACTGTTGACAGAAAACAGTATGTACGGTGATTTTTTTAATTTACATTTTGCATTAATAGGATAGCACTTAAATAACAAAGTTTGCCCATTTACTTTAGTGAATCGTAAAAAAAAACGCCTGGAAAATATTTTATAAAATGTAGGCCACACTTTAAAACAAATTGAAGCGAATGTGACTAAGGGATCTACTTTCACATGATATGTAGCTGGAAGACGACCCAATTCTCCATAAAAAAAATCATTGTTATTTGCTGTAATACATTTTTGGATATGTTGTGTTGTTTAGTGCCTGTTAATGGAGACTGTTCTACCATTGCACAATAACTTACTAGTGTATTTAACTCATATTAACGCGCCCTCGTACATCAGAGAGTTGTTTGAATAGTACATCTTCACAGACACATTAATAGTTAGCGACATCAACTTTTTTTTGTTTGTTTTCGGCTGATGTGTAAACGACTTTATAAATGGCTGGTTATTTCCACAATAGTCCAGTTAAACGTTCGCCACGTGTTGGCAGCGAATTTAAAGAAAAGTAGAAATGATAAATCTCCTCTTCCGCATCATGAGAATTTTGGTCTAGTCAAAAACGGTTAAATTTCTTGCTGTTTGCTACAACTGTCATTATCTCAAGTCCTTTCTGACTTTCTGCACAACCCATGTGGTCAGGCTCTGTTGGGAGACTTTGTGATGTTATAGAAATAAAGCAAACATAATCACTTTCCATATGGACATTAAATATGCCAAGAAATTTATTCAATGGTAGTCGAGGAATCTGATAAGGAGGAGATATGCTTAAACAATACCTAAGCAAACTGAACTAGACCCATAAGTCTATGATATTAACCACCTTCAATTGTGTTGGGTACAACTCTACTTAGTGAAACATTTAACAGACATAGCGGAATAGTTTGGATGAGGTACCCGGAAGTCACGTATAAAAGAACGAGACTTACATGCACTATGGGAGGCAATAGTTTTGCCTTCAATTAAATGTCTATGTATACCGCTTTTTGATCTGTCGCTGTTGTAATGTCCCTGTCGGCCACTTATAATATGGTTAGATGTAGGAGTGTAGTTTTACCAACCTTATGAGCAAAACAGGCTTCAGCAGACTAATCGCTTTAAAGAGTGGCTTTATCTCGAAAATCAAAATGATTACAATATAAGACAATATTTGCTGACGATGTTGCTGGTGTCAGCTTAAAATAACGCTGTAGGTTTTTCCCAGTTCTCTTTGATATACTTAAAGATGCAATCTCACAAAAAGATAGTATTTCATAGACTTAATCTGAAAATTCTGTAGGTATTGCTAGTAGTATACGGGTCTGTTTGTAAGTGTGGAGGGGGCGTGGGGGTTGCATGGTGGTATTGTTCAAAAAGGTAATGAAGCATTGTTGTGGCAATGAGATGGATGTCTTCTATTGTGACGGGACAATGGGCTAACAAAAGGTTATTGTTATGTATAGAATAGGTGAACAATGAGTTATTGTTGTGTAAAGAATAGGTGATCAATGAGTTATTGTTGTGTAACGAATAGGTGAACAATTAGTTATTGTTGTGTATAGAATTGGTTATCGGTTATTGTTAATAACAAAGAGCTATTGTAGTGGTATGTTAATGAACGATTGATATGATAATGAGATGGATGTCTTCTATTGTGAGGGGACAATGGGCGAACAAAAGGTTATTGTTATGTGTAAAATATGCGAACAATGAGTTATTGTTATATACAGAATAGTCGAACAATCGATTATTGTTGTTCATAAAGAACTATTGTTGTGGTCGTAGGATATAGGTACTCTATTGTAATATTATGTTAATGAACCATTGATATGATAATGCGATGGTTGTTATGTATTGTCAAGGGGCTATAGGCGAACAAAAGGTTATTGTTGTGTATAGAATAGGCGAACAATGAGTTATTGGTGTTGTTTATAAAGAACTCCTTAAAGGTATTGTGCGAAGTGTGAACAACTATATCGGAACAACAATGCTGACGTCATCACCATAGGTGGATATATAGTGGAGGAAAAGTTAAAGATCTTCATTCAGAATTCCTTTATCCGACATCTACGTCTCCATATCATTAAGCTTGATATAGATATTCTAAGACAACAACAACAACATCACCAACTATGAAGTTCAGCATAGCCGCAGATCTTGACGCCAATGTATTTGAAGAGAATGCAAGAATATATGTGACTTTTTGCAAATCTACAGATGAAGTTGAAAAAGACGAGACCAAAGCAGTTTGCATGCCTCAGAGAACCTGGGAGCATCTCGTATTTTACATAAGTACGTTAGAGATGCATTTGACCAGTAAACGTCCAACGGTTGAGCCACTACATCTAGTGACAACGTGTATGCGTCTTACGGAGATTAAAAGGGCGTCTCGTTAATTCATATCAGAAGATGAGACAGGACCAGGAGAGGGCATCTTATATCTACCAAGAAAGGAGTTGTATTCAATGAAAAAACTTGGTTGTCATTCAAAAAGGTTGTAGATGAAATAAATCAAGTGGTAAAAGAATACATGGAAAGTGATAATGTGCTTACGTGCGGTCCTTTCAGGCCATTGATTTGATTGATGAACAAAGCACGAAATCCCCTCCAATGAAGAAAAGGAAGGAGATGGAAGATGACTCTGCAGAAATTAAAAGACCAGTAAGCAAACGCTCGATATTAACCGAGGCCGTAGGTAAAGCATACCTGGATGCCATTTTGACAGGCCTTAGAAGTAAACGTAAAGAGGGTGTAGACGTTGTTGCGGACTTTGAACTGCACTTCAATTCGGTGATGACTTTTTTGGATGAGGATGCAGTGATAGATGACCTAAAAGCAACACTATTCAAATCCAAGGAAACCTATATTCACCCGGTGTTTTTGATTAATTACGAAGACGACATGTGGAGGGAGTGCTAGTTAAAGACCAGTAATTTTATAAATGAACTTAAAACAAAAGCCGTAAAAATGATGGTAGAGGATGAAGGCTTGACAGAAGAATTGATGGATGAGGCTTAATTCTGTTTATTAATGCTCTATAGATGTACAATATTTCATGTCTTTTTATATTAATCATATAGTCCTAATTAACGTAAAGGAAAATTAATAAACATATATGTGAAAAAACATTGTCATTTGTTATTTCTATGCGTTGTTAATTAATCAAATATTAATAGTTGTTAGCTAGTTGGTCATTATTGGATCGAACATCGATGAGAACGGTCATGTCTCTGTCTCAAGCCGAGATAAGCGCTATCTTACAAGACTTGTATTACCACAAAAAAATTGTGAAATTCTCTAGCAATAGAAAAAAGGACGTTCTAATTTACAACTGGAACAGCCAAGTTGAGAAGACCGCCTCAATCTCAATACAAAAGATCAATAACAAAAAGCGGCTCCACCGGAAAAGACGGCCAGGCAAAGCAACGGAGTGGGAAAAAATACAGTTGTGGTTTCATATGTTAAAAGCTGTCACACTTACTGATAATTGTGAATTTTTGAAAACATTGGCAACTAATATTGCTTAAGTTTTGTGTTCAAAGTTTGCTTTATCAGCCTAGACCCGCTAGAAGTCTTGTCAGTTATGAAGGTGGATTAATTGAAATGAGTAAATAAATATAAAATTTACTCACTATTAATGTATTGGAAAAACCGAGCAGAAAAAAAGATGAATTTATTTCCACAGTGTTTTCAAAACCGAATAAATTTAGTTCATGTCGTTCATAACGTGCAAACATTTTAATTTTTAAAAGTGTTTTATCCGTATTATGTTGCTTATTGAAAAACACTATTTATGTTTAAAAGCTTATTATTCAGTATCCATTCACATGAATACACGAGATATTTGAATTACAAGTGGCAAAATAAACTAAAAAAGTCACCTTAGTTGACAGTGATATTGCTTTTAAATACTTTTGCATAGGGGAAATAAAAAAGGAACAGAAACACCCAAAATCAAATTAAAAACTATTACTGCAAATTTGCTATGTAAATAAAATGTGAAAGAGCCCAAAGAAAGTTGACTGCTGATCTTCGCAGACATTAGAGCAAAAGTGAAATAAATTAAAATATTCACCTTTTATAGGTTTTAAAAATGTTTTTCTAAAAGTCAGTAAAGATATCCCAACAAAATGGTGTTATCAAGACTTAGCTCTTAATTTAACAGGATATCTGTACATGATACATGATGTTTCCATTTTTTAAACATCATGTCAACATTTTTTGGTTTAACGTTGATCTTGATGCTGTGAGGATATCACCAGAGTTAGAAAAACACCCTTTAGGAAGGAACAAAAGTGACCGGTATTCCAAGCCAACGTTTAGCCAGACGGGTTACATTTGGATTAATCAATTTATGCTCATTCCAACATAGGAGTGAATTACCAGATAATTCAAGACAGTTTTCATTTTGATAGCTGTTTAATTCTGTTGTGACAACATCACCTGAACTTTTATCGGGATTTATCTCTGTATTGTCGTTGTTATTCCCCAAGAAGCTCAGTTAGTGCACTCTTTTTAGAGGATGGTGGATGTTCTGGTGAGACACTTCGGGTGGTTCCAGAGCTCTGAGAGGGTGACGACTGTGACGTAAGGGTAAGGCCTCGATGGACAAGGCAGACATTGATTGATTGATTAATGTTTTACCTCACATTCAGCGGTATTTCAGCTACGCTGTGGCGTGAACATATTTTCTTCAATTCCAAGCAGAAGCACCCTCGGCCGTTAACACCAAAAGGAGAAAGAAAATGAACTGAATAGGACATAAATAATTGTTAAAAATATTAAATATGTCAATATATCATACAAAAATAGGTATAAAAATTTTAAAATTGAGTTTAAAATTGTGTGAATTTTAATAATATGCAATTATTCATAAAAATTAGATTTTATGATACACACCGATTCGTTTATGAAGGACTTGTTTGACAACATTGCTGGTGATTTTGTCATCAAGTTCCTTAGATGCGACATCATCTTCCTGGACCAACAACAACTTTATGGTCAATTTGTCATTTTATTTAATGTTTGTTTATCTTTACGCAAGGCTGTGTCACTCTAAATAAAAACAGTTTGCGTTGAACATATTTTAATTATTTTTATATTTATTTGATTGTTGTTGTCTGTTGTGTTCATCTAAATCAAATTAATATTGTATATTACTCGAGTATACATGTTTAAGTAATTTTGTTTTGATGCAATACCGAGGCTGCAAATAAAGTAATAAATCCATGCTTATATTGCTTATGCTGAAAACATTTCCAACATAACAGCATTACAGATTTATTGGGAATGAAATTAACTAGCCTCAAATGTGTTGAGAAATTTTGAGCCAACCTGTTCGGATTGACAAATCATTGAAGTTGTTTGTCTGAATACTTCAGCCTTCTGCTGTCTATAAACTTTGGATTGATTGATTGATTGATTCGTGTTTTACCCACATTTAACGGTATTTCAACTACGCTGGGGGAGGAGGGAGTATTCTGCAGGACCTACTCGTGTTAAACGACCCACCCGCTCCCCCACGGGGGTCAATTGCAGCTGGACGCATGTTGTTGTGTCCGATTTATTGCTTATATATTACTTTTGCCTGTGTTTCTATGTTTGTAGCAGTCTGTGTTGATATAGTCGTGAATGTTTTTCTCGTGTTCTGGTTAATATTAGAAGGGTACTCAGCGCCAGCAGGCCACGTAAGGGAGAAACTTTCTTCGTGACACTAGCGTAGGACTGGGACGCCCGTTGAACATCCGACACAGAGGCAAGGCGACGTGCCGCGATATAACTAACATTCGTTTCTGTCTTAATTACTTGCATTTGCTTTTCTTTTATGAAGAGACTACAGTCTTTGGAGGAGGCCCTGTGGGCCTCATTGCAATTATAACATTTTATGGTTTTGTTGTAGTCGAAGCCCTAATGGCCTTCAAAGCAACGAAACCAAACCAGCCCTACATTGGGTCTTTCCGTGTCCGAACTTCTGACACTGGAATCACCTTGTTGGGTTAGGGATGAAGGTATCCACCCTCATTCTGTAAGGATCAATGTAGATGTGGTCTGGCACTGTAGTCGAATCAAAAGTAATTAAGTACATGTTAAGTCTTATTATATTACCATCTTTCTTAGTTGTCAAACGTTTGACATTAGTTATATCTTGATCACCGACCTCAGTGCAGATCTCCTCCTCTAACAGATCAGAGAGATCTCTGTCTCTGATGATCGCCTTGCTGCTATTTAGGGACCTGTGTGGTGTTTCCATATCGTGCTACGTATGACTTTGAATGTTACGTCGATACATCCACGGCGACAGCTTGTAACAACTTAAAGTGGTTAGGCAAGCACGTTCCCATGAGCGTGAGTGTTTGCTCAAACATACCGTCATACGAGGAACCCCGTTGTTTTATCCCTAAAGGGGACCCCAGAGATATTGGGGCGGATATGTACGACTATTTGGAATCTGCAAGTGTGAAAAGTTTTTCGCTTTTATTAGAGAAATTTAGTTATGTTTTCGATATTTTACAAGCGAAACGGGATTGTGAGATGGGTGTGGGATGTTTTGAAGATGATGGTTTTTCAGAGGCTGGTAGTGACACTGGTAGTATTGAGGAACACTTGAATTGGTCCGCTTGTATCGATTTGGATGAAAGTCTAAACCAGTCTGATGCTGACATCCCTGACCAAGGCATGTTGTTGAATGGTGGAAACTCTCAGAATACTTTAGTCCCAGAAAAGGAAAAGAAACACTATTTGGTTCGTTTGGGAGAGGATTTGCAAAAATATCTACGTGAACTCCCTGTTTTAGGTTTCAATTCTGGGAAATACGACATCAACCCGAACCTTCGACAGTTTAAATGACCGTCGGAAACCTAACGATCATCGGAAATTTATGACAGAGGAGCAGTTAATGGCAGAAATCAAGAGTGGGAGTATCTTCGGGTGCGTTGAAGTAGATATTCATGTGCCTGAGTATTTGAAAAATCACTTCTCCGAAATGACTCCGATATTCAAGCATGGAGAAATTGGGGTGGATGACATCGGGGAGTTTATGGGGACTGAGTTATGCCCGGGAACATGGTTTATTGGGGAAACCTCGCCAATCTTTAATTGGGAGCATGTTTGGAAAAAAGATCCTGCTCGCTACACCACTTTTACAGTGGTATTTGTCTCATGGACTCGTGGTAACCAAAATTCACCAAGTCATCGAGTACACCCCCAAAACATCTTTCAAACCCTTTGGTGATCGAGTTACCGATGCGCAACGAGAGGGCGATGTGGATCCATCGCAGAAACTAAAGGGTGAGACGATGAAGCTTTTGGGAAACTCAGCCTATGGGAAAACTGTGACAAACAAAAAAACCACAGACGAGTTATTTGTGATGACAAAAGCGTGGATCATTTGGTCAACAAGTCCTATTTCAGGTCTTTAAATTCGGTTAATGGTGACTGCCACGAAGTTTTGCTCTCAAAGTCAAGTATTAAGATGGATCTCCCCCTGCAAATCGGGTTTTTTGTCTATTAATATGCAAAGTTGCGAATGTTAGAGTTCTATTATGATTGCATAGACAAATATTTAGACAGATCAGATTTTGAATACTGTGAAATGGACACAGACTCTGCCTATATAGCTCTCAGTGGGGCGAATATCGATGGTTTGGTAAAGCCTGAAATGCGGGCTGACTTTCTTCGGAACAAACACAAATGGTTTCCTAGGGAGGACACATTGGCAAACAAGATGTTTGACAAAAGAAAGCCTGGGTTGTTCAAAGTTGAGTGGGAAGGAGATGGGATTGTAGCATTATGTTTAAAAACATATTACTGTTTCGGGAGGGCTGATAAATTTAGTTCCAAGGGTATAAACAAACATAGAAACAAGCTAGACAAAAATAAATATTTGGATGTTTTAAAAACAAGAGTTAATGGGGTTGGAAATAATAGGGGTTTTCGAATTCGGGAAAACACAATTCAAACTTATGAGATCTCCACAGATGCCCTAAGCTACTTTTATCCAAAACGTAAAGTGCTACAAGATGGTGTTTCTACCACATATCTTGATTTGTAGATTGTAGCATAAAACAATCAGGTTGTGTTGATCATTTAAAGATGTCTGATATTTCTTTCAAACTAAAATGTTTATTTTTCATAATTTCGGATTTTCTTATTGTTGATTTTATGCCACGTTTCAATTTGCATTATGTCGTTTTCATTATTTTCGTTTCACCATCGTCCAACTTTAAATATGTTGATTTATTTAATTATCAATTAATAATGTGTTGAAATTTTGTTTTGTTGTACCACTTACCACTCGTTCTTGTTATTATATTGAATAATTGTTATTTATAATCCAATTGTGTTTGTATAAATTCTGTTTTACCAATGAATAAGATAATGCAGTTATTTAAAAACAAATATAAAATTAGGTTTTTCTTGTTGTCAATTTTATGCCTTGTTTAAATTTACATTATTTCGTTTTCTTTATTTTGTTTCACCATAGACATCATTTTATAATCGATCAATACAACTTAATTTCCTTGCATATATATAGTAGTGTTGTCTTTTTTTTCCGTAATTGAACGACCAACTATCGGTGTGTAGCCATGTGTGCTCTCAAGCTTATTCACCCATTCAATTGCATTGTGGCAGGCCCGACATCTTGTGGTAAGAGTGTTCTCGTCCGAAGGTTATTGGTGGAAGATATGATAACCCCACCTCCACAAAAGATATTATGGTTTTACGGTGAACGACAATCCCTACACGATGAACTAGGGATAGAAATTCCAAATATTCATTTCGAGGAGGGGTTTCCTAAAGATCTCTTTCAAAGACTCGACCCCGATCAACGGTACATTATAATATACAAGAACTTGAGTCGTCTTTTTTCAAGAGGTAGACATTCAAACGTGTCTGTTATCTATATTTTACAAAACCTATTTCCGAAAGGGAAGGAATATAGAGCTGTCAGTTTAAATGCCCAGTACATTGTTCTTTACGAAAACCCAAGGTCAGCAGATCAGGTGGGGTGTTTAGCCAAACAAATGGGTCGTTATCGGTTAATTAAGGAGGCCTTTGACGACGCAACCAGTGAAGCAACCAGTGAAGCGTACGGCTATTTATTTCTAGACTTAAAACCTAACACCTTTGAGCATTACAGAATACTTGCTAATATATTCCCTGGTGAGACACAATATGTATATTTAGAGAAATGAATTTGAGCTAGTATAAAATCTAGGACTTGAGAGTTGTGATCACTCCATAACAATGTATCGTCCTGTAGTAAACATGGGCAAAGTTAACAATGTGCACGTTCAAATAATAGCAACCAAGATTATAGGAATACTACTCTTTGCCAGTTTCTGCATTGCGTGTATATGGATAATTCATTCAGATTTGCGAACCTTGCAAGGGAAATTGAGTGCGCCACCTCAAGGCCCTACAAACACGACTAGTTCTCCTATTGCTAACGACAACGATTATCGCGTGACAGTTAGTTCAAAGACGGGTAGCAAGAATTGTCCAGTCCAGTTCGATCTTGGAAGTAGAATACTCTTAAGTGTTTGTGTCTATCAAGATAAGTTACGTGTCGATATTCGAAGATTTGTCAACGATAAAGCTACTGTTATTGGTATCTACCTCGATGTAAACCAATGGGATCGATTAAAGTCTCAGGTAACTAGCATCGACAAGGCTATACTTGGCAGTGGTTTAAATATAACTGCCGATGGTTAAAACACATAGTCACAATGTCAACGCGGTTAAGAAGACACGAAGCCTATCTTAGGCATTTGGCGGCCACAAACCCCAAACTGCGAAAACTCATTATCGAACAATCCTCGAACGATCAACTCAAGGCTTTGTGTGAATGTTGTCTTAATGCTCTTCGAGGAAATATCCCTATAAATGACAAAGACAAAAAGAAATTAAAGCGACACAAAAACAACATACGTAAGTTAATAGATCAGCGAATACCTTTGAAAACCAAATGATCTATACTGTCCAAAGAGGTGGATTTTTAGGTGCCATATTAAAACCTGTTTTGCAGACTTTGGCTGGAGTGTTTCTGAATTAACATGGAACACACAAAGAAACTCGTTCTTATATCACAAGAAGAGTTCAATTCGCTGAAAAGGTGTTGTGAACAAGATAAATATGGAACTGACCCAACCGAGGAGATGAAACGTAATTGGTGTGGCACTAAGAATGAGCTGTTGGAAACTCCTAATGCGGAGAAAAATATGGCCCTGTACGATGGAATGCAACAATGATTGCTAAACCTAAAATCTGTTAAGGGATCGGTGAATAATGATAAATCGGTCAAGCCAGGCTTTATCCCACTTTCAAACAGATTAGAAGATGAAATAATAGCCTCAATACCAAAACAATACGTCAACATTGGTAGGAATATTTTGCAACGCATTCGACAATTCCCTAACAAACTGTCGTGGGACAAAAGAGGATTAGTCGTTATAAATGGCAAAGAGATATCCCAGTCATACATAATCAACCTCCTGAATGATGTACTACGTAGTAGAAAAACTTTTCACCCAACTGGATCCGAAGAGTTTATAAGAGCTCTTCGTGACATGGGAACGCCCGAACTTTGGATAAGAAACAAACGTCACCAAAAGAGCCATCAAAGGCCGTATTTAGAGGAAAGCGGCGCAACGTCAAACATCGTCTTACTATTTATATTTCACACATATTGGACATAGGCAGATTAACAATTGTTTCAACT
>JAVFBW010117443.1:0-15357 GCA_034783835.1 Mopalia ciliata
CCCCCCCCCCCCCCCCCACTCAAACTAGCCAGTGACCCTTATCACTAAGAAGTTTAGCCTTCTAGAATTTGTTTGTGCTCACTTTTACCTTGCCAAGAGATAGAGAAAGACATGTTCGTAAGATAGTCTCATTTTGATGCAGAAATTAAGCCTATAAAATGGTATGTAACAATTGTTTTCCCTTTTTGTTTTAATGGAGTTTTACTACTTTTGAACGTCCTGAACCACCCTGATGGGTACATTTGCAAGAAACTTCTTAAGTTACGTACGAAGAGAATATTTACGAAAAACTTAAGAAAAAATTAAGTGCCTGTCATGTGACATCTTAAAATAGCCTATAACTTACGAAGTTTCATGAAATTGTATTTTTTTTCGTAAGTAGGACTTACGAAAAAGTTAGGCAAAAAAACAGACTTACGAAGTTTCTTGCAAGTGTGCCTTGTAGTATAAATTTGTGTCAGATTACGTAAAACAGCCTCTCCTGGATTATCACCAAACTTTGTATCGATAGAAACAAGAATACAAAATGGCGAATCCACCTTAGCAAAACGCATAACTACAATGGATGGTGAATGTGTTTACCAAGTCTCACAAACATAGGCCTTATTGTTTTCCATTTCTGCTTCAGAAACATATTGCAGCCAACCAACTGGACGGATGGACGGACGACGCTGGTTAAACATTAATACGACCGATTTTCATAGGGCGGAATAAAATGAAGGTTGACCTGAACACGGCTATTATATTTTCAACAAACTTTAGCTGATCAAAATAATCTCAACAAATATTCTTAACGTATCTAATATTCAGCCAAACATAAATTTTAAACTAAAAAAAATAATTAGAAAAAAAATCATCATAATTTTTAGAGACAGTTTAAAGATAAAAATTATTAGGATTACAAAATAAATGACAGTTGAGTTTCAAAATATTCAATTAAAATAAATATAATTAAAAAGAATAAATTTAAAATCATAAAAAGGAAAATGCTTGTTTAGAAACAAATTACATTGTGATATAATTCAGATTTCAGGATAAAAATGTTTCTGAAAAATACAAAACTTTAAAAGTTTTTAATTTTATTTCTAAGAAGTTAAGTTGAAAATATCCAAACTTTTAATGTATACAAGTAACTTAGAACATAGGCTACACAGAAGACTTAAATGACCCCAACAAAAAAACCTTCGGATGTTATGTACTTCAAAAGCTATGGAATACCATGCAACCAATAACTGAAAATCTAAGCTCAACATAAAACCTTATGCTGCACATCTTTGTTTTACATTAGCTTCGATGTGGTTCATAATATTCGAGTTTTCTTATGTTTTTCTACATTCTGTTGTTGTTAAACTCAGGTGCCCCTGTTATGACGTCAGATTGTTCACTTCACACTGCACCTTGCCTCATTATGTTGGAAACCGGGATGAAACCTCGTAAAAACCACCCCGGCGATGGCCGACGCCACACCGTGTGACTAGCTCATATACCTGAAGGTCAACTGACGGACTCGATCCAGTGAACGGTGCATCAAAACAGGATTAGGAAGCGCACATGCTACCACTAAGTCACGGCCGCAGACCCATTATGACTGTGAGAGCTAAAAAAGCGGATGAATATCTTAACATGTAACGATCATCATAATGTTAAGGACACATAGCGGACCTACTGACAAATGAAATGGGAAATTGTTGGATAAACTGCGGGATTATACAATTATATACAATAGAATAACAGGATGGGGGGTATATGGACTAGGATAGATTTTCGTGTTTTTCCAAGACTCGAAACATTACGCAATTTGTAAATATTACAAGTATTACGGACATAATTGTAAAAATTATATTCAAGAAGCTCAAAAGAACTTTTTCGCGTTCAGATGGGTATTTTTGGACATTCCTTTTGGGAAATGGTATGTTTTAAATATTTTTCTTTCTCAGGGAATTGGACGATATGATCTTAATCACACGAATTTAATGGTACCTGTACATATCTCAAAAGAAAATAGTATTTTTTCCCTTATTATTATTGGTACATAATTTTTATACAAAATGTGTGTATATTAATATTTACTTGCACCAACACCATTGTTAAATGGCTGCATTGTTGAAAAGCTAATGTTAAACTGTTATAATCATAATGAGAAAGAAAAATATAAAATATAAGATTGTGATATTGTTTAACACATTTAATTTAATTTAACGGAGAAAGGGAGATAAGGGAAGTGCCTTAATATATAGTCAATTCAATTCGATTACATGACTTACAATGTCGATGAAAATATGAATATTTATAAATATTTTCCGATATAAGTTATGCTTTGTTATTCATGTATGTTGAGCAATTATATAATTATACATGTTGGCATGGACAGCACTCTAACCTTCTGAGCTACCCTGTCTCTCGGCAACGAATAATGCCCTGTGGAAAGGCGTGACACATATGCAAAAAGTCAAAATACTAAGAATCGACATTAACATTTATTCGATATATCTGTAGGGTAGACAACAGTACAGTTTTAAAGCAAAATCATTCCATGCAATAATCCAGCGCAGATCAGTATCAATAAAATACAATGATACCAATCTCACTTTTAAATGGGATGCATTTTAAATATGCGCGTGTGTGTGTATATACCCTATATTGTCAAATAAAATGTGTTTTCAGACAATGTGTTTCAATACAATTCCAAGGGTGCGATGATGCCTCAAAAAAGTTTCTCTCATTTACGAGGATCTGGATTTTAAATTGTTTTCTCAATCGGAGACGAGGAACGTCCTGTAAAGCTGATACTACAAATCGAATGATGCTTTTGTCCTTTTACTTCGCCATGTTGGTTACCATTAAACAATACGGTTAGATTCTGTGTCTACTATATCCCAGAAATAACAAGGGGTTTAATAAACACAGTATATGTCCTCATGGGATGCCACATGGAGCCTTAATGAGCTTATAGTACACATGGTAACCAAAGCCATGTTATGCTATAGCATCCAAGCACATTCTTAGGAAGCCTCCAAAAACAGGGAAATCGATATGGACAACAGGAGCATTAGAGCTACATGTATATGTTATGCAGTGAGTTGCAGTTGTGTTCTGTATTTAACCATATCAATGATTAATAACATTTCTGAATTCCGTTGGCTCAAAGCACATTTGTATCAGTTTAAAGCCAATATTCAGTGCTTTGTTTTACTTGGTAACCACTCAAACTCCCGTACATTTTTTGATTTCGTTTCATGATTCGCAAAAATGTTTTCGGATATAATAATCGGATACACCTGTGACAACGAAAGGTGCAATTGCAGTTGATGGTGAATGTGTCGGTCAAGGTTCACTAAGATAGGCGATATAATTTTCAAGCTGTGCTCAGGAAACGAATTTTCCATATATTTAATGTGATGATAAGTCAAAGTGCAGCCTCCATGCATCGAAATACACAAAAAAACTTGTCAAATTCCGATGAAAAAAAAGGTACAAACAATGGTGAGTGTCTGTCAAGTTGCATGAAGAAAGGCCTTGTATGACTTAGGCTCCGGAAAGGGATTGGAATTATCAGAAAGAATGCTGAAGACCAAACATGGCGGATTTTCAGCAGGCGTATAACAACTGAACTCACCTTTCACCTGATAAACATAACATAGTGTACCTTGTGATATACAGGTTTATTTCAAGCTGTGTTTTCCTAACTACATAATGAATTTTCTGGATACCATAGCCAGCCAGGTATCACGGGTCAATCACTTGTAGCCTGTTTATTTTTATTGTTCTAGTAGTTTGTGTGACCCAGAGGTTTTCCAGTGTGTTTTATGTGACTTTTTTCTAACGTTATATCTGGAAACTTCTGCATCTGCCTATATAAGTGAGTAGCATTTTATTTCGTTGAATTCTAAGCCTAGCCTGCAAGGATATGTCTGAAAGCGGATTAATATCGGATCTGTATAAATCCGTCCCTTCGAAGTCTTTGTTAATTATTACATACACCCGTCACTTTTAGGATATGGCGAGTACCCTGATGTGGAAATAATCGGAATTAAATTGCGAGTTTTAGATATCACTGCTATTTTTTTTATTTTAATTTTAAATATGGTCAATAAATATAATGGCTGGTAGTTTGGTTTCTACCATAACAACCGAGATAGCCTGTAAACTATCTGTCAGATTTACATTCCCAGCGAGTCAACACATGCACCACCACTACAAGAGTAGTCTTATCGATGCCGTTGCTATCTCAAAGATTAAAAATAGTAAACTTACATCAAATAAAAACTGTACCAAAATCTCCGTAACACAAAAATCGAAACTTACATTAACGTGAAATTTTAAGAGCTAAGTATGACTCGATCTTGTCAGCCCCACCACTATTCTAGTTATCCCCCACCCTGCATTTCCGAAAAGCATTATTGTGAATGAGCTCAGCCCCATCATCATCTTACTCATCACACACCCCATGTGTTTCCTTTAGCGTCTGTCCAAGAGCAACATAGTAAATTCTACTGATTCCAAACCCCTGTATTTCCACAATAGTCTTTGTCCGAGAACACCAAGGTTAATTGACTCAGCCCCACCACCTTCTCACTTATCCAACAACCCCTGTATGGACTCAAGGTACAATGGTGAAAACTGAGTAACTTTTTGTTTCCTCTTAACCGTTTATAAATGAATGGTAATGCAATATTTCAAAGTTAGAAAAAATATAAAAACGAACCGCCGTAGAGGCTTGGTGAAAGAGGCAGCGGATACTGTAGAAAAGTATGCTCTGCTTCTACATCGTCGTGAAAACAATTTTATCCGCCATTGGTACAGTATGTTACAGTATACTCAGACATGAAGACGAGGGGCCTCTCCACTGGGCGCATTCACTAATTCTGTCTTCTGAGAGCCGGCTGGTCTGTTGTTTATTTATTTTAGGGTGAAATAGATTTCGTCGACCTTAAGTGTAAGAACACAAAAATAACTATATCGAAAAATGCTGCAAACGGAAAGATAAAGAGTGAGAATATTGAGACAGCGGGTCCACTCAAGAAGAAGCCAAATACATCAAAGGTGTCTACAATTATCATCAAAATTAAAGAGAGAGCGTGTAACATTATGACAGACAACATGTCTGCGTTACCTGCACCGCTCGAATAGTGTCTTTTGGCCTCATCTGTTGAATGTAACCTTCGTTTCAGTATATATCCAAACAGTAGGGTAAATCCGATGACAATAAGAGTAAAACAGTTGTACAGATACAAAACGTTAGTGCTGACGCTCACTTGGACAAATCGTCGTTTTGTGAAATTAAAAGGTGAACATATTGAACTTTGTATAGAAGCCGCATAAAAAAGCTTGTTTGCGTGATCATAGGCGAGAAATATCACAACAAAAATCCAACTGGTGCATTCAAGCAAACTAGCTATATTAAATGATATTAAATCTTTCTCAAGAACGACCTTAGTAATACGTTTAATGGCGATGTACTCAATTGTGATCAAGCTTTTCACCCATCCTATCATAGCCACTGTCTGAAGTACGGTACACCACCAGCTCTTTCTCCACTCAACATCATATAAACTGTACTTTTCACTGTACTTTTGATCTGCAAAGCCTAGTCCGAACAAATAAATCCCTATAAAAATATTAGCGACACAAAGATTTACAGTAAAAACGGACTCAGCGATTGTGATACCAGAACGCAATCGCCATAAGAAAAGAAGGCAATTACCCACGAAGATGAAGGAAAAGAATACCCAAACAAATGCTGTGGATACATCGCTATCCAGGAGGAAAGAACACGTTGAATATACGTCAGCTGCCGGTAAACATTGTTTGATTGTTGAGTTGACTGAACAACATAATCTGTAAAAGTCTGTCCTTAAAACTCGAAGAGTCAAACCGTCAAAGCCGCCTGTTTGTTCAAATGTAAGGGAATTGTTTGTCAGTGACAGAAGTCGGAGACTAGCATTTATATCCTGAAGGCTATTGCCTGTTGTTTCTAGACTATTGCCGCTGAGGTCTACGGTTTCAATAGATGACAGGCCTAAAAACGTTTTTTCTGGCAGTTCCATGATCATCATACCGCTTAGGTTAAGCGAATGGAGAGAGGACAACCCAAGAAAACTACCATCACTAACCTTGTGAATTGGGTTGCCTTTTAGAATAAGATGTCTAAGTTTTGTCAGCTTTTCGAATGTAGAAGGCACAATAAGAAAAAGTTGGTTGTAACTCAGATCCATAAACACCAAGTTAATGAGAGTAAAGAATGTGTCCCTCTGTAAAGAAGATATTAGATTAACAGACAAGTCTAAGCTGGCCAAATAAATCCAGTCTTGGAAATCAGTCCGAATGACACGGATGATAGAATTGTTGTGCAGGTCTAAAGAACGAATGTTCTTCGTGCCATTAATAGTCGGTATTTGATCAATTTGCTTATTTCGACAAATGACAATATATCCTTGACATTGACAGTTTAGTGGACATCGTATTTCTCTCATAATACAAAACCTTTCGTCATCCCAGGTTGATACACAGTGACGCTGACCATCACATACTTGGTTTTGAGATACAAACTGTGAAGTCTGGCCACATCGGAGTTTGTGAGGCGACGAATGACTTGCACAGCTCGTCTCGTCTGATCCTCCGGGACAGTCCTGAACTCCGTCACAGACCTTGTGATATGGTAGGCAGTAAGACAGAGGGCACTTAAACAGTCCAGGACAATGATAGGCGGAGCAGTGGCGGAGATGGGCGCCATTCCGACAGTACTTAAGCTTGCCGTATTTATCGTGGTCGTAAACACAGACTATATCTCTAGGGTAACATACATTTCTCTGTTTGTTACATCTTTGACTGTTGACCTGAAGCGGACATTCAGGCTCATTGTTCTCTTCTTCGACCAACCGTCCTTTGTTGTACACGAAAAATATGTACCGTTTGTGAAATAACTCACTCTTAAGAGTTTCATCTTGTTGTGTTTTGTCGGGACAATCCGGATGTAAATCACCCAGTTGTTCCCTAGGGAGACAACCATACAGGGGACATCGGTAACCCTCACAGTTCACCTCCAACTGGCAACCTATTTCATCGGACTCGTCGAAACAGTCAACTACATGATCACATCTTTGGCTAGCCCTTATACATTGTTTATTTGTGCATTGGAACATACCTAGTGGACAGGCTGCATGCGTACAGGCTTCTTCGTCACTACTGTCAACGCAGTCCATGTGAAAATCGCAATACTTGGAGACAGATATAACCTGTTCGCCATCCAGACATTGGTAATAAAGGGAAGATAGACAGTTTAATTCATCCTCTCCTGACGGACAATCTTTCCTCGAGTCACATATTCTATCTGGTGTTAAACAGCTCATATCCTCGCACATAAACTGATAACCTTGGCATTTCTCTTGTTGAACACGTTCACGAGACTCACAAAGAACGTGCCCTACTCTACCTTCGCTTATACGGCAAGACCCTTTCGGCATTTCATTACCGGAAGATATATTCCTTGTTAGAGATGTCCTAGACACACACTCAGTTATACTGTCAGTTATCTTGACCCAAATATCACCAGAACCAAAGTCAATTCCTACCAATTGGAGAAACTCACTCAGCTGGTTCGCTGACACGTCTGTAACGACAGCAATTTCGCCTCCATGTGTCCGGCATAAAGACGCGGCATCTTCAGCAGTCAAAGATTTATAAAGAGAAATAAGTCCTGTTAGTAAAGCAAAACAGCGGTTGAAAACATGAGTCCACCCCTTTGGGCAAAGCGATATCGTTTCATTTGTAAGAGCTCTTGTCCTTTGAAGTTCAGTATTATTTTCCGTCAAGTCCGTATCATTCTTAACCGTATCTGTTAAACTGACTTCACATATACTATAGGCAGATTTACTCGCCTTTTGTGAACAGTTAATCTTCACCCAATTGGTTGACAATGATGGGTTCCCAGGAACCATCGCCACACATCTCTTTGTGTCATCAACTTCTGGTTGGATAATGCTTGGATCGATAGGTAATACAGGGTAGTCCGGTAGTACGTTGTTGAAAGGGTCAAAAGGATAAAACCAGTCTGGCACGGACAGAGGAGACCCGTCACTCCACCGGTAATCATCAACCTGGAAGACAAGCAAATGTTTTAGTAACTACCGGTACATCTTTTGTGCGATTAAACAGACATGATTCATGACATGACACGATGTTCTTTCTAGAGGAACGTAACATGTTTTCACCAAATCAATTCTTTGGCAGTTTAGAACATGTACCAATATCCTTTGATGCCAAAGACTTAGAGCAGCACAGCATATCAATATTTCAAGATCTGTCGAAGGCATTAGGCACTTTTAATTACAACATACTTTTAGGAAAAACTTTTCGTTTTGGAACACGAGACACTGCTCATAGCTGCTTTAACTGTTATCTATCAGAACAGTGCAGTGTGTTTCTTTTTATAATTTAACATCTTCGTTTTTTCTGTAACTTGCCAAATCATCTAGCTTCATACTGTACTATACTTAATGTCATCCATAAAACAAAAACATTCAAGTCAGCTGAGGTATCAATTGGTGATCGTAAAATAAAATTACTTTATCTAGGTCGTCTAAACCGATGTACACAGGACCTGGTCCTCTCCCATAGTAGATGTCTCTCCACTCAGTTGAGAGGGAAAGTTTAACGAATTCTAGCGCTTCTTTTGTTTCCAGTGTAGCCAGATCCAGGTTCCGTTTTCGGCATTCTCTCTTCGAATCCGCCCAAGAAGTGGCCAAATTGTGTGCCTGCATCACATAACATTTTCGTCCATGCATGTAGCAGCTAGTATTATTTTGTGCCATTTCTGAAATATAGGAGTTTGTCAAAGCGTCCATCTCGAAAACTATCTCTGTATGTGTAACATATGCTGGGGTCAATAGAATATCTGCCGCATGTATCGAACGATAGACAAATGTTACTTGATATCCAATGTCCCTGATCCAAATATTTGTTTCCAGAACAAGCGTGTCGTTGAATAAGTATTCTGAAATTTTAAGTCCTGTTACCTCTGGTTTACCATAAAGTCCATTAATCTCAATGCGCCATGATAACTTGGTGACGTCTTTATTTCGTGGTAACTGAAGGTACCATATACAGTTAATTGTCCACAAGACTCCACAATTGTCGGACATTATATTCCAACCTTCATGAGGACAAGTGGTTATGTCAGGGCAGAAATCCTCTTGAAATGAACCCAGCTCCAAACGACTCATTTCGTTTGACCACTTTCCGTTCACATTCAGGATGTTCTGAATTACTGTTGTCTCATTGCTGACTCGACCCATGTTTGTACAGCTTTGACTAGAGGAATATTTATCTTTGTGGGCAAGGTTAATTTTTTTAACGGAGGTAATTCGACTAGATACACGACAGAAACGATATCTTAATTCTCCGGTTAACCATAACGTAATCCGAGTAAGACGCCAAAGGTCTGGTACAAAATATACAACAACGCAGTGTCCTTGTTCTTCTTCAAAATGAATTCCTATTGTCATCTCGTTATTGCTGCGCTTGATCATCATCTCAAATGCATTTTGTTGGAAAAGTTCGTTTGTAATATGAGGCGTAACATAATAGGCACTGCAACCTGACACGGACGATTGGACATTATTGGCTGACAAGTGACTGCTTGCGTAATTGTATAAAATATAGAACAATGAGGATGAACCGATAAAGTTTGAAACTAAGTTTTTAGCGTAAGAGTCGTAAACATCGCAAAAAGGACCAATCATGTTGCTAAATGATACGTAGCCGTTATAGAAAACAATACCGCTGTGCAAACAATTGTCATAATTTGGTAAAGACTTAAACCTATCCGATCTGAACGACAGTTTAACGCTCTTATCTACAGGTCCCACAGCGTGAACATACGTACACCACTTCCTTATTTTGTCGTTTCCGATAAACATCGGCGTTTTCCCAACGATGTTGACTATTAGGCGCTCATCAGTGAAGCCATTGACAGCTTGGAATGTTAAGTTTGTAAGGGTAGTATAACCAACAGGGCGGAAAACGATTGTAAGAATGAAACCTTCTGTCGTAATCGGTGTATTCTGTGGACCAGGAAAGACCCTTGGCGGTGCGTACAACCCTTGACCTAAAGTCCGTATTGAAGAAATCGGACCATCGTAGAAAGTAAGGCCGTCTGATAAATCTTGGACGTTTGCCAACTTTATGGTAAAGCCAGGATTTGTTCGAATTATCCACAAACCAGACCTAGGGTCGTCGCGAAACCCGAATAACGGCAATGTTCTATGCAATTCAATCGGGCTAACTTGGGAATAAACATTTAGCAAAGGAATATAATTGTCCATGTACCGATCCGTAAGTGATCTGTACTGTAGATGAAATCCCCCGTCAGAGTTTAAGAAGTCAGACAAAAATCGGATAGTGATTGAGCTTGTATTCAAAGCGAAGCTCCAGGCATTCCTTCTCCCGCAGAGGTTCTGGGTCCTGATTGGCTGATCTTCTGTGTCACTCCATATCTCCAGACGATCAGCATCACAACTGTCACCGGAAAATTCAATGTCAAAGTATAGGAAAGTGATGATAATGAATTTATGATACAGGACCTGTATTGGCCAAGTACAGTTAATTGAAGCTGGATAACGACTCGACAGGCCTAATGATTTAGTTGCGATTGTACGTCCAGTCTGCATCATACTACAAATATAATCCATGTCTGTTGGACTGGAGTCGTAAGAAAGGAGAAAACCTTTATCATTCACGGAATGATCTGTGATAAAGTTGACCATAAATCCATACCCAATAAAACGAATAGGTGCATGTGTTGAAGTGTTCCATTCTCCACATGTGAAAACAATATTTCTATTTATGTCGCTTGCCTCATTGATAAAAAGTTGATCCGCTTTACAAGACAAAGAGGTCTCCATCCACACTTTGAGAGACAGGGTAAAGTTGAGAACAGTTTGGACATCCAATTTCCATAAAACGGCTAAATTATGTGGATAAAAGTTAGGAAAGCCTGGGGAGGTCACATTTCCCTGGATAGAGTTCAGCTGTATTTCCTGATATACAGAACCAGGAGCATGACAAAAAGTTGTAATCATCACTATTAGTAACTTTAAACTGGATTTTGGTGAATCCATGACTACCTGTGGTATATCTTAGAAGGAACGAACTTCCAGATATTTCCTGTGTTGTCGACACGGTTTTTCTGCTTTCATTCCACGAGTGGGAAACTGTGGAATGAATAAACCTACTGCTTTTCCACAATTGGTTAGAAACCTGTCGAAGTATGTATAAATAGGACAGGCTAGTTATCGTATTCATCACGTAGCTTTATTGTTGACAAAGAATTATGAATTATTCAAACGTTTGTAGAGAGTTCAATCGCTACTTTGTACTTGGTAAATTAATTGAAAGCAATACTATTAAAACACTGTATTTGTTAAAAGGTGGATGATTAATGTGATATGGGTTCAAACCAGGACAGGGATGACATCGTGCGTCCTTGTTCTTTAATCTCCAATTATATTTAATATTTCCACACCTTCATGCAGGCTTCGTCATTTATAATGCAACCGATCTTTGTTTTTGTGGTGTGAATTCAACACATAGTGAATCAAAGATGTTTGCATATTAATTATTTAACAAAGACCTTTGACAGTGTTATCTTTTGATCAACATTTCTAGCTATGTTTGAGCCCATTTAGCACAATTTGTATGATTAGTTCGTTTATCTTCTATCTGTTTATTTGTTTATAAAGGATATCCATGTTTTATACGTATTCTACGGGGTACTGTAGCCTTTCTGTTGAAAGGACAAGCCGTCATTGTGTAAACATTCCCTTTATTTGCTGATCAGCGATGGTAAACAGATAACAATGCAAACAACGACGTTACACTAATGACATGTTTTGCGTGTTGAGAATATCGCTTTAATGTTTGCCACATTTCTTTGATAAAGGAATAAACCTCCCTTAAAATAAATAACATTTCTGAATGAATTTATACCTATGCGTGAAACTATATCTGAGGTAGACACTAGGTGGATGGCCAGTGAGTGGATGCACCCGTTTGCCTAGGTGCTCTTAGAGTAAAAGATGCCAAACCCTAATCAAACAAGGTCTTCGGTCAACAGTGGGAATGAATGGTTGCTTCATATGACTCAAAACTGTTTTAGCTGTAGGCTCTTACAATCTGTTGGTAGGTCTCAGAATATGATGGCCGTCATCAACATAAAATGTCTTCGCTTTAAATACAATATCCGATTTGTGTCTGACTATCTGTAGTAGAAAACACTTACAGGTCAACAAATTAACAACTCAAATAAGGCAGTTAAAACCGATACAGAATTGCAACATTAACACATTATGTAAAAAATATAGTCATACCCCATAATACAGCAATACAATCTACCTCCACCGCACGGCGGTGGAATACTGGAGTATATTCCGAAAGCTAACTGAACATCAGTCTGAATCGCATCTTCCGTAATTTAAATGAAAGGGGCTTTACTTTTGACACACAAAGTAGTAGCGGCAAGCCCTAATTTACATATTATTACATTTTGCTCTCCGCCGTGCGGTGGAGATGACATATATTGATGTATTACGGTATATAACTATCGTTTTTACATGATGTGTTTAATGTGGTAATTCTGTATCTGTTTCAACTGTTTTATTCGAGTTGTTAATTATTTGGTAAATTAGAGATGGTCACTGGTGAACAGCTAACTGCTAACTGCCAATCGCAGACTGGCCTCACAGACATTGTTATGGGTCGGTCCAACCCAAACGTGTCTAGGGAATAAAACGAGATGGTTTATGTCCGTGCAAGGCCATGCAATTTTCAATATCGGAAGATAAAGCGCCGAATCTTGGTATTGGTCCCCCATTTCTAAATGCTAGGAAGTTTCAAGTAGCATAAACATATGTTTACAATACATCACTGTATAGCCAACTTTTTTGCGGCATTTAGAAAATGTCTGTTCTACAGTAATAATGTCGCGGGGTACAAAGGGACGGAATGACGATGAAGTCCAATGTGTTATGAATGATGTGCTTTAATAAGCTCAACAGATGTATCAGACAGTGAACACAAAAATAAAACTAAAAGAGAAAAGAAACTCTGAAAATGCAGAATTAGGACAATGAAGGCTGACATAAAAAAGGAGCAAAAGAATCATGTAAATACATATCTATTGTTTGCTTATAATACTTTGATGTTACAAAACAAGAGTACACTCAGAGTGTACTGCATGGTCCATGGAAACAACCTAGCAAAATGTATTCTCCAGTTGATGACATATTCAGCATAATAAGGAAATATTTATAACTTGCATATCCTTATTACTGAATTAGAACAAAATGAAATATAACCAGAAAAATATATGTAAAATTATTACATAACAAAATCAGTTAAATGAACCCAATTGCTGTAATATAATATAATGAGTAAATCAAATGCCACATGACTGTTTGTTGAGATAAAATAAAAATAAATGTTCCCCAGGGTCATACCTAAGCACAAGATCCATCCTAGCTACAACCCATGCAGCAGGACCAAAAGTATACAGTGTGGGGCAATACACAAGCCCTTGATAGCTCACACTTCATGATTACAGCGACAATGTAGTATTACTAACTGCCGATTAACAAAAACAATAAAATAGATTTAAACCGTGTGATAATTTCCCTAACATTCGTGTACAATAATAATACATGTTGCCAGGCCTTTTGTGTTCAACGTGCATGCTTATAATACACATCAGCATAGTGATTTAATTTCATTAATGTGAATTCATAAATGAATTCAGAATTACTAAATAAAATGATATTTGTGTTACTGGCAAGGCGCCTTTATCTGACTAAACTTGCAACAACAACAAACATTATTTCCGACAAACAATCGACAACGTGAATCAAAGGCGCTCGAGACAACATGGTACTTGTCTTTACTAATTTGTATCGATGCGAAACACTTAAAATAAGAGAAAGAGAAACCGAATTCTACATAGCCAAACGATGTCACAAAAACCACATTCCCACAAAAGTGGTACAGAAAAGGGAACCGAACTCAAAGTGTACTGTACACATTGTACTGTTTACAAAAGGTTTCTTCTTCTTTATCTTCCTCCGCGCACATCACATCACTCAGCTGCCAGAATGACGCAATACATAAATATTCCCAACCGAAATGTCACGTACCTATCCCTGTCCAGTTCAAATAATTTTATTAAAGTTATATGTGTAAACAAGACAATGCCTTCGACAACTTTTGCAACTATGAGTTAGATCGAAATAATAAAAAAAAAAACATTCTATCAGTATATTTGTTTCTACGAAATATTCACGGCTTTAAATGGTTAAGGGGACACAACTCTCCCAAGAATATTAAACGATAAAGAAAATATTCTCCCCCCTACAATAATACATAAAACCCAGGAGCCACGGGTGTAAATGAATGGAATATTCACCATAAAAGGAAAAATCAATCTCACAATAAGAAACAAAGTATCATAAATGAAATCAGAATCTAGCCAAACTCCTTAAAATACAGCAAATTTACCGTAAAAGAGCATTACCACAAAAATATTAAAGCACAAAAAATCATAATTAGGCAATAAATGGAAGTTAAAAAAAAATTATATAGAAACAGATAAATTCAATTTATGAAAATTGAATTGAAATATTTGATTAAAACAAATTAGTTAAGAGAATTTTTTTCAACTTTTTCAACTTGATTGAAATTTATTTTAAGAAAGCAATAACAAAATTAATTTAATAATTAAATAACATGTAATTAATAACTTATTTATAATGTATACAAGTTAGAGATAACTTAGACAATACAAAAGATCCAGTTACATGACCTAAACAAAAAACCTTAAACCCCAAGTCAACATAAAACTTTCAACATAAAACTTTACTTTTGTTAAACCCAACATATGCTCTGGTGGGGTTGCTCGTGGGATAACCATGGTAACTTTAGACATTTCAACAAACGGCACAAATACAGGTAATGGTTAATGTGTCATAAATATATGCCTTATAGTTTTCGAGTTCTGCTCCGTAAACGGACTAGGACCGTCCAGCTGGAGACAGGCGGACAGATTAACCAAATGATGAATCCGCAATAGCAAATGACACAACTGCAATTAATAGTTCATAAGTTTCAAAAGGATATACCCATTATAGTTTTTGAGTTCTGCTCCAGGAACGGATTAGAGCCATCCGGTTGGCCGGAAAAACAGACAGATTTTTAAAATGTTGAATCCATAAAAGCAAAAGGCACATGACAGTTAATGGTTAATACCCCTACCCAGTTTATTATAAATTGTTTTGAGTTCTGCTCCGGCCACACTCTTTACTTCTGATCAGGGGC